>JBAKBP010020750.1:0-41966 GCA_037953745.1 Lithodes maja | reverse complement strand
AGGTGATATTAGTAGTGAACAAAAAATGAAATAATATAAACAATAAAATGAGTACTTTCTACTCATAAAACACACTTTCTAACTACTATATTTGTTGAATACATACACTAGGGATGCATCCTGGGAGTTTCAAGTGATTTCAGCCAAAATAGATATTTTGCCGATTTTTTCAAAAATGCCCTAAAATAAACAATAAACAAGTAAAATCCAAACAAAAACAAACAAAAAAATTGGAGAATATGGAGAATACTACTACTAACTATACTAACATCAAACATTTGCCAAATGTTGGCAATTCTTAGATTTCGTCTCCAACGTATGGCCTACCCTTCAGTCTTCATGTAAACAGTGGGATACATCATACAATATTACGTAAGAAATTAAACTGACAAACAGCCTAACAAATTACTACATCATTAACATTTTATATTTGTATGTGTTTAGTTTATATTTTATCTTATTAACAATTTCAGTGACTTCGTTCTAGTTTCTAGTATATAAAACTTGGTGAAAAAAGTGAGGGGGAAAATCGGTATGTTGTCCCCCCCTGAATGAAAAGTGGAGGATATGTCCCCCCGTCCCCCCGCAGATGACGCCCATGGCCACGCGGCCGCGAAGATGAGCAACGCACAAACACTCGGGGCCATGATCCGTTACATCATCAGGAGGCGTGCGAGAGGAAAGAAATTAGTAACCTGTTGAGTAATAGTGACATGATTTGAGGACTGCATGTAAGCAGCCATATAGTCCGTGAAACATTCGGAGCATCCACATTCGCCAGCAGGGAGAGTGGAGGAGCACTGTCAAGAAGCAAAGGTGGTGCATGGCGGGTCAGTAGTGGAGCTCATCGCATTGACACCATTAGCAGCATCAGAGAGACTCCATCATCGAATCGGCCAGCGCGGCGTGAGAGGGCAAGTTAGGGGATGGAGTAGTAGGAGGGGAGGGGACTGCAACGTGAGAAGTTTTGGAAGGTTTCGGTCAGACGTGGGGGACAAACTAGGGTCACTATCACGTTTTTTGATGGGTCATAGTACTCTGAGCGTTATGAACAAAACATTGAGACTCCGTGAGTTCATATTGGACGAGGTCAGATGTCATTAGATCAAATTTGTCCTTGAAGTGCACCATCAAATCCCCAGGTTGAAACCCAGTCATGTGCGTAACACAGACACAATCAACAGGGTGGTCGGTGGTGGGTTTACGGCGAAGGAAGGTGGGGAGGTGCGCAGTTAGCTCTGCAATGGGCGAGTTTTTGAGCCCTAAGAGGAAAGCCTTGCCACACCTGTGACATCCACATTTGTCGTCATGATGAGGAAGCATCCAGGAGCAGAACGGCAGGATCGCGAGAATCAAATTCCGCAACCTTAGCCTCCATCACATCTAACTGTTCCGTCAGGCCAACCGAAAGTGGACCGGCAAGTTGGAACAGTGAAGTTTTCCTCTTTTATCAAATTCTTACTAGGTGTAACCTTAGAGGTGGAGGAGGGCAACAAGAAGTGAGTAACTTAGTCTTGTCAAGAGTCGTCGCTTCCTGTGATTGCAGTCTTTTTAGAGGAGGTAGGAGTAGGTCGGACGGTGGAGCGCACTGCATTGGGAGAATGGGAACGTTGGGTTAGTCGAGGAGAAGAGGAACCAGTAGTACGAGTGATTAGCGGTTTGCGATTGTATCCATGTCATCCACAAGAGTGTCAAAACTGGTTAGAAGTAGGAACGACAGGGGCAGGAACAGGAGTCTGAGCAGGTGGTGACACTGTAGGGGAGCCAGAGGTAGCAGAGGGGAGAAGGTCATTTCCGGCTGAGGTCGCGGTGCCGAGATGTGAGAGTGCACCACCGCAGCATACCTACGCTGCGGGGCCAATCCTTGATCGCAAAGATGACGAACAGCAACACGGTATGATAGTCCTTTGGTGGATTGAAGATGAAGAGTTCTAACTGGAACGCATGATGAGACCATGATTTGTCATTGGCAGCATGATCGTCACCGCAGTTAGAGCACAAGTCCGAGGCAGAGCGGGTACAACTATCCTCGCAATGTGCAGACCCACAACGACGGCACGCCACGGAGGATCTACAAAATCTCGAGAGATGGCCGAACCTTCAGCAATTCACGCATTGTCTTGGGCGTCTGGCGTAAGGACGTACCTGTAGTAATCGACCAGCAAAATTGATAATAGGAGGTAGTTCGTGTCTATCAAAGGATACCTTAACCCTTCTTGCCCGGGCTCGCCTTCCTAAGGACAGTATTGAGATCAGGGCGATCTGGGCAAAAAAATGATGTAATAGGCCTCGCCCTATCTTTGTTATTGCAACTGCTAGAGAATTCACACACATCTCAAAACGTAGCCCTGTTTCGTATCTGTAGACTGGCATTGAGTAGAGCTCTCTAGGTCAACTGGTTCAGTTGTGATGACGATTTCCGTGGAGCGCATATTGCCACGATTTTAGCAATATCTCACAATAATAACACTAATTTTTTTTCTCCAAAGCAATAACAACAAAAGTCGGACTTCTTATTGTTTTCGAAGGTGCGCGTCGCTCCGACCGGCCTTGTTTACATACGGTTCAACGCACGGCTTTTCAAACCAAGCTTAATAGGCTTTCAAGCTTATGAATTTAAAAGGACACCCGGGTTCCTGCCCATTTGCCGCGGTGTCATTTTAATGCTGCCCGGGCGGGAGGGGTTAATGATGCGGAGAGGAGGGCGATCGTGGAGACTATTGCGCGAAGGGATGATATAAGCGACAACATTAACCACTGTAGGATCAACCCTTTGTAACATGGAGCAAATTCTAGGCGCCGACGTAGTAAAGTCTTGTTCCTGGAACTGGATATCCAGTGGAATAGAAATAGTACCTGTGCATTGATTTACTTTAGATTCGGCCTGTCCGGTGATGCCATCACTCGGAGCGCTGAGGAGGATTGCATTGCTATCGACTGGGCTTCACTCGTCACCTCCACCAATCGCGAGGTGTCCGACAGCTGTGTGGACACTCACGTCCCCCACCCAGTCTTGAAGATTTGTATATACAGTCGACCCTCGATTTAACGGACTAATAGGGGAGAGACGGTGTCCGTAGCTGGAAAAAGTCCGTAGCTGGAAAATCGCCTTCGGACTTCGCCGACTTAGCCCTTATATGCCTCGAAAATGAAGATTTTTAACTTCCCGGGTGTTTTTATGTCTTTCCTTACATATATATTGCACATAAAATTTAAGTTTTTTTAATAAAAAAATTCTTTCATAACCGAGATAAACAAATAAAAACCATAGAAATACAGGGGTTTGCCGGGAAATTGGTGCGCCGCGCCAACCAATTACCAGACTTTTTTGGGAGCAACGGACTATGTCCGTTGCTGGGTCCATTGTCCGGTTCGGACAGAGTCCGTTAAATCCGAAATCTGTTGTATCGGGTCCGTTAAATCGAGGGTTGACTGTAGTTTGACGTCATCGAGAGGCTCACGCGCTACAGTGAAAAAACGCGGCCATCGTGCCGGAGCAAACATGTCCTGTAGAGTACTGGCCGACGGTTTCGAATATTTTGGACGATGGCGAGACTTGGTGTGCGGAGGAAAATGCCGGTGTGATTATGGTAGAGTGACTAGGAGCTGGTAAAGTCTCAGGAGAAGGAATAGGAATGGCAGCAGGGGATTTTGATGTCAGTGACTTAGTAGCTCCAGTAATGAGAGGTGCATACGGTTCTAATGTAATAAGATCCGTAGAAAGGGACTTCGGATGGAACGGGTGTGTCAAGAGAAGGGAGATCCTCCTTATCTACCAGAGCTGAGGCAGATGTGGAAGGCTCGCCATCAGGGAGAGAGTCCGAGGGAAGTCCAGGGTGAGCGCTAGGGTCGTCAAACAATACATTCGACGGGCCAGAGGTGCAGCCATGAACTTGGTCCTCATGTGGGAGGCTGCCAGCCACATGAGGACTGAGGAGGGAAGTGTCAGCCATTAGAACACTAGATTTATTACAGGAAGATGTCACCATATGAAGAAGAGAAAACGGCCCAATTTAGCAACATGGACAAGAGGGCAGGGCCAGACCCCCCCCATGTCCAACAGTAACCATGACATCAAATATATGGTGAGTAGGCCCATTATAGGTTTGATTTCCGGAGGGAAGTAAAGAAAACCTAATACAGTATTTAGTAGGGCCCCGTAATCATTGACGATATGCCTATTAGTATAATAGTCTCCCTTCAAATGCCGCGTCGCCAGTTTTGAATCTACCGCGCGGGAGGACAGGGAGTACAACTTCATAAATGCAACGCGTATTCTCTTATGGAATCGTCTTTATGATTGGGTACTCGCTACGAAAAAACTTCGTAAAAAAGAAAAAAAAAATTAACTTAATAATTGCTATACTCAAGCTTCCCAATGCATGAATTTCTTGCGAGTGGATTCCTGACACTGGCCCTCTAGCATCTAAACTTCCTTCACTGACATATCAAGATTCAACTCAAAAATCCAGCGAATGGGAAGGGGATGGCAGGGAGGGCACTAACATCGTCAATGATTACGGGGCCCTACTAAATATTAGGTTTTCTTTACTTCCCTCCGGGAATCAAACCTATAATTTAATAGTGGCCCCTCCATCATTGACGATATGCCTGATATCTAAGACTGGAGGGGAACATTCGTGACAAATATCAAAACCACCAACCCAAATACCATAGGTAACAGAGAATCCGTATAACATTTTAAGTTTTTTATTGCGTTCATACAATAATATAAAAATATAAAAGAAGGTAAGCAGTGCGTTATTTCGAAGAAGAGCTGCTTGTACATGACTGGACCTACACTTGAGATCTATTGCATGTTTAGTGAGAACATTCTTGTACTCTAGAACTCTAATCCTTAGGATCATGTTCTGACCTTAAAATTATTTGTACAATAAAACTGTTTGTACATATTTGTTAATACTATCTAGGTACAACTATGATAGATTTCTTAAAATAAAATAAAATATGATGAACTGTATAACCAGTTCTATTCATATCACAGCTCGTGATTTATCACAATCTCCGGCGGAAGGGTTCTAGTGGGTCTTCGGGCTATTTTGCACATCCCCCCCCCCCCCCCTTTTTTCACCCTAAGAATAACATAAAACAAATAGCACTTGGACTGCTAGACCCGTTGCCGTAATGCTACACAGGTCCGCTTTGGCTTGTCCAGGGCGACCGATAGGTATCGCGTAAGGAATGTGTGATTAGACGCCCACAACTGAGTGTCGGCTATGTCGTTAATGAATTTTTTTTGCATAAACCGGAGGGAGACAGCCCACTTTCTGATGTCGTGGGCTCTACCTATTACGCCGGGATTACATTCCTTAACCCTTCTGGCCCGGGCTCACCCTCCTAAGGACAGTGTTAGGTACCCGGGCGATTTGGCCGAAAAACGTCTAGGCCTAGGCTACCGTATCTTTGTTATTTTAACTGCTAGAAATTCCCCACGAATCTCTAATCGTAGTGCGGTTTCCAATCTGTAGACTGGCATTGAGTAGAGCTCTCTAAGTCAACTGGTTTAGTTGTGATGACGATTTCCGTGGAGCGAATTTTTCCGCGATGTTGACAATATCGGAGCTTTTCAGAGACTAATTTCGTCATACCATACAACAACAACATTGATCCGACGTCTCCTTCTTGTTTTCAGAGGTGTGGTGACGCAATGACCGGCTTTGTTTACATGCATCGGACGCACGGCGTTCAGACCAAGCTGAATAGGCTTTCAAGCTTACTGCCTGTTAACCAGGTGTGGGCTCCATATATGGTAAAGGATATAGAAGCAGTGGAGAAAGTGCAGAGGAGAGCTAGCAAGCTGGTACCAACGTTGAAGAACGCGGGCTATGAGCAGAGGTTGAGGACACTGGGGCTTCCGACACTGGCATATAGGAGAAAGAGAGGGGATATGATAGAGACTTTTAAGATAGTGTCAGGAAAGTACGATGAGGATGTGTGTGAAGGTATCTTCTTGATGCGGGAGGGAACAAGAACGAGAGGACACTCTAAGAAAATTTACAAAGAAAGAAATAGGCTTGAGAAGGCAAAGAACTCATTTTGTGATAGAGTGGTAAATGAGTGGAACGCACTGCCCCAGTATGTAGTCGATTCCGAATCAATAAGGGAGTTTGAAAGTAATCTTGATAAAGCATGGGGAAGACAAGATTTGAAGTTTGATTATAAAACAAAAATACAGAATAGTAAAAATGTTGCGTCTGCTACCGCCGCCGCCAACACCGTGAACAACCGCAGCAGTGCAAGTACTGGTACTGAGCTGGATACACAGGCATAGTTTGCCTTTTTCCAGAGGATCTACTGTAAGAAACTGTAAGAAACTGTAAGAATAAGGACACCCGGGGTCCTGCCCATCTGCCGCGGTGTCCTTATAAAAGGACAGCCGGGCTGGAAGGGTTAACTACGTCTACGAGTAAAGAAGCCAATTTCCTTCTCGTGACGCGATTACCTGTCTGGTTAACCCATAGGAAGCCTGGTTGGAGAGGTTGTGCAATCCTCATAAACTTAACTAAAGCTTGTACCAGGCATAAAATGTGATGCGTATGTCCACGGTTAAGCGCCGGGACTGAGAATTCTGAGAAAACATGATCACAATGTTCGTTCTTGGCAATAAAAGTGGGAGACGGCGCGATCTGCACATGTTCGTGCAGTCTCCCAAACCTGAGACAATTTGGCTCGTTGCTCATCGCCGCCAGCTCTGACACTCTGTTACCTGTCGCCAAAGCCATAAGGAACACAGCCTTCTTTAATAGTGACTCAAAATCCGGCGCATGGTTAAACTTGCGCGACTGAAATAATGATAACGCTTTGTCTAGCGACCAGTAGGCATGAGCTGGCATGGTGGTGGGCGTAGTTTAAAACATGCTCTCATGAACCCTTTCTCCTCCGCCAGTGGTATGGAGAGACCAGTTAGGTCTAAAAAGGGATTTATAATGGCAGACAAGTGATTCTTTAAAGTAACAACTGAGAGGCACTTCTGTTCAAACAAATAATCTAAGTATTTAAAGATTATAGCCACTGAGGCATCAGATTGCGCTGTTTCTACTATCCAGGTTGTGAAAGTTTTCCAATGTGATTGGTACTGTCTCCTGGTTGACAGAGTATATTGATTCAGAAATTTACTAGTGACACTTTGCCCATACCGAGTTAGCCATTTTGCATTGTAAATGTCCATAAGGCAAAAGTTAGCGAGGTCTGAAGGTTGCCAATTGTCTCCAAGTGGAATGCAGAGAACGGGAGTGACACCGGGTTCCTGCACCACGTTTGTAATTGGTGATACCACACTTGAGCAGGCCACATAGGCGCGATCATCGAGACTATGCCCCGGTAACCCCGTAGTTTGTGAACTACTCGACACATGAATGAAGCGTCTGGCGGCGGAAAAAGATAAATTGAATTCCACCTGTTCCAGTCCTCCAGTAAAGCGTCTGGACCTCCCGCCGCAGTTCTTGTCCGGCGGGTCAGATAGAGAGGAAGCCTGTGATTCTCTTCCGCCGCAAATAAATCCACTTGTGGACGGTATGGCTCTGCAATTATCTTGTCGAAGACGGTTTGCTTGAGAGCCCATTCTACTAGGGTGCTCTGTCTCCGAGACAAGGCGTCCGCCCAGATGTTCGCTATCCCTGGGAGGTAAGATGCGTGGAGATGAATGCTCAGCGATTCGGCCAGAGCAAAAATCTGTTCTGATACTTCCATCAACTCTCGAGACCTCGTTGACCCTTGCTTTTGAATGCAGTGAACTGCAGTCAAGTTGTCCATTCTGAATGCAATTGACTTCCCGTGTAGGGAAGCACCGTGAGCTTGAAGGAAAAATAATGGGACTAGAAGCTCTTGTTTGTTGATGTGACAAGTTATGTCTTGGGACCAGAGACCCTGAGTTTGGTGACCTAGATTGGACTGATAACCCCAACCTATTACCCCTGAAGCGTCTGTGTCTACCCATACTGTAGGTGGAGCAGAAACCCATGTCATGATCGAGTAGAATGTTTCGGTCTTTGCCCAGACCGATAGTAAGTTGTGAATTAATCGAGGAATCGGTCATAGTTTTCCCGCTGGCAATAGTGGGAAAAATGTGTTGCCTTCCATGATTAATCTCTTGACTTTCAACTGGCCCAACTTCACAGTTAATTGGATCCAGTTGAGTGAACCGACTAGGGACTCCCACGATTTCCTCGTCGTATTCAGACTGTGGAGAAAACTAAACAGTTTCCTGCGAAATCTGTTGCGATTGTCCACACTCTGAGTAAGAGTCAGATCGGCAGTGTTCCACACCAGTCCTATCCACTGAATTTCTCTTGTGGGAACAAGGAGCGACTTTGCCAAGTTGACCTTGAACCCTAGAGTTTGTAAATGATTTAATACTAGCTTGACATGAAATTTACAAAACTTCTCTGACTCCTCCAGTCGTCTATATACCACCACACCTTGATACCTTGGCCTAGCAAGGGCATGAGGGCCTGCCGGACTAATTTTGTAAAGATTCTTGGTGCTAGGTTCAAACCGAAAGGCATTCTCTGAAAGACGTAAGTCTCTTGCCTGATCCTCAAGGCGAGGAATTTTTGGAACCTTTTGTTTATGGGGACATGCCAATAGGCATCTTTCAGGTCTAATGAGCACATCCAGCCTTGCGGCGGGAGTGCGAGCCTGATTTGATTCACTGTAAGCATCCTGAAGGGTGGGTTGTGAATATATGTGTTCAGACGCGAGAGATCGACTACTGGTCGCATCTGCACACTGTCCCTCTTTGGCACTAGAAATAGTCTGGAGGTGAAAATAGGGCAAGTTGGCTTTACTCGGACAATGATTTGTTTGTTGATCATTTCCTGAACAAGTGACTCCACCTCTAAAGAAACATTGTTGACTTCTAGAGTTTGACGTAAATGAGGTCGCCGGAGCCACTTCCAAGAGATGCCTTTGCTTATCACTGTCCCCATGACCGCCGGAGCCAAGCCCGGCGACATGCTCGGAACGACCCAGTTTCTGTACTGGGTCTGTTCTGTAGGACAACTCTCGGGTCCAACTCGCCTGCGATAGGCCCTGGGAGAGAGAGAGTGTAGTTGGCTAGTTTTTTGGTGGTGGAGGCGGAGTGGGGTTAGACGGCTGGCTTGGTTTGGTATGCGGCTGACCTTGAGTAGGCTTCTGGTATGACTTAAGCTCGGTTCACACATGCACGAATTAATGTCCCGTCCGGCCACGACCAAAAAAATTGGCAGGACGGCATCAATCTGGAGGCCCCATGTGTACACATGCACGAATTAACATCCCGTCCGTCCCCGACCCCTTTTGCTCGGTTCACACATGCACGAATTAACATTCCGTCCGTCCCCAACCCCTTAATTCACCTGCAAATGAGCAGGGACGCCAGCAAAATCGCCTATGGTTGGTACACGGACGTGAGGTGTCACCAGCTCACGTGACACCAAGGTGCCACATCGCCGACTCTCCTTTCAACGTTTTTTTGCTGCCGTTCTCATCCCATTTGTCGGCATCTAGACCCCCCCAGTTGGCGTCTAGACCCCCCAGCTGGTGTCTAGACCCCCCAGTTGGCGTCTAGACCCCCAAACTGGCGTCTAGATGCCGAATGCTCCCATGTGTGTCCTGGCCTGACACGTTTTGTGGCAGTTGCCCTGGCCCACACCGACCATTTTATGCATGCACAAAATGGTCGCCGCCTCCCGCCCCCCCTCCCGTGTGCTGGCGACGCCACACATCCCTGTACCGTCCATAGGCGTTTTTTACCGGCGTCCTTGCCCATTTGCAGGCGAATTAAGAGGTCGGTGCCGGACGGGACGTTAATTCGTGTATGTGTGAACCGAGCTTTACCCCTATAGCCTGACTGTTTCCCCTGTTAATGTCTGGGCTGAGTACCTCCCTGCTGTTGAGGAGGCTTTGATTCTCGAAATGACTGTTTAGTTTGAGTAGGATGGGGCTTCCCGCCGCTCTTAGTTTTTGAGTAAGGTTTCTTAAAGGCCTCTTTCTTTGACTGGGAGGTACCCTGCTTCCACAAGTCTACCAAATTGAACACAATACTACATGTTTCTAGTGGAAGAAGTGGTGCAGTTAATACTGGGGAAAGAGTTACTTGGCGGGCTATATCCTCCGGCAACTTCTTTACCAAGTACACCCTTAAATCCTGTCTTGCTCTAACCACCTCAATGATAGCTACTCTAATATCACCTAAGGATTGAATAGAGTTTTGTAGGAGGAGCCTGCGTGACAAGTCCGTGGCTTTCCTAACATGTTGGTCTGATATGGCTGTTATAGTTCTCGTGAGTGACTGGGCAACCTGGCGACTTACGAGGTATTGAGAGAACAGTCTATACGCTTTATTGCGTAGGTTAAAGTCTTTTTCTAAGTGAGCCGGAGGGGGTGTGGCAAAAGGTACATGCAGCTCGTAAAGTGATAGTTTGGGAGCTGCCAGGAAGTCAAATGAAGCAGGTGACACTCCGCCTGCCTTGTTAACAGGTAAAGAGTACCATGAGTGAACTTCCTGAGGTACTTGATGGGAGGATTTAGTGGTAATAGTAGATGCAAAAACCTGCGCCTCTAGTTCCCAGTCCACCCACGGACCTACACCTACCTGCCCCACCTGCAAGGCTGGTGTGTTTGTCTTTTCTAGCGCCGGGACTGTATCCAGTTCCGGCGTAAGTAGATGTAGAACTTTTATATCATTGACGCCGTCATTCTTAGACCAGTCGGCAAACAGTTTTACAGATGAGGCCAAAGGTATCGCCGGGGAGGCCGAATACACAAAGAAATCAGCGCCATAAACAGATGGGATGGCCTTAATGGTGTGACGCATGTCCACGTGTGAGCATGCTGTACAGAACGCCTAGTCATGCCCCACTCTCGCTAGGATTGTCAGGGCAGGAACTTTGGCTGTAGTCTATGTAGAGTTTCCTAACTTAGTTCATGTGAGCCGTTGTACTATAAGTATTATGAATATGTATTTTGTTTTCATCTGAGTCAACGAGTTCTATTTTATATCGTTAGTTATAAGTATTGTGTGTAAAACTTATTTGTAATGATGGGAAGAGAAACAGCCACAGTTAGGTGTCAGTGGGTACGCCAGGCAGGAGGTAGGCCTAACTCACTCGCACTCCTCCCTCCCTCAGTGCTAGGGGGAGCCTTTGTGTATCCCAGAGGAGAGAGAGAAATTACGTAATGGTTGTCAGTGGGCGGTCCTTAGTAGTTCACGTTGGGCTCACTAGAGGGCCGGGTATAAAAGGGAAGTCTAGCCATTTTTTCATCAGAACTCATTAGGCAGAGCGACTTCTCATTTCCCTTGCTAACTATTTATATTCTTCTGACTGATGGGAACTTTCTCTACTACCTTACATTCTTATTTCCTCTTTTCCCTGCCCTGTTTAACTTCCATGGTCCCGTTGGTGCAGAGCTAATCAGCCAACGTATTATCGCTTGAGTTCTCACGAGATACTTGCCTATTAGATAGCCTATTTTGGAAGGGTTAACTTAGAATAGGATTGATATATGTTTGTTGCACTTGTATATGCATTTCCCTGTGTGTTATTATTATTATTCCTGTTTTCTGCTAGTCTAGGTAATGCTAGACTGGGGTAAGGCTTTTCTGTGTTACGAGTTGTTGTTTGATGCAGTGGTTAAGCGATAAACCTGCATACTCGTTTCGGTTCAGTGAAGCCTAGGTTGTCTTCGCGGCTGACTGTGTTGAGTTAATAATTTACAGTGCGTGAGGGCAAGAGCCTAACCCCCCTGTATTTTATTAACAGTTTGTTTTTACTTTGTCAAGGAGCCGGGAGAAAACCAGATACAAGGGATCTGGATTTCTCAAAGTGCACTTGTTAGTTTTAACGTAATACTTTAAACAGTCGTGAGGACTTCGCTAGGCTACGAGCCGTTTTTGCTCAGTCACTGCTACCTTTTTGCCAACAGTACCCCAGCTAGACTTTACTCGATTAGTAGATACAGAATAGTATTGAAGCTTTCCTTATGTATGATATTGTTTATGCACTATTGATTTCATGTGTTGCAAGCTTGGCTACTTTAGTGATTAGTGGCCCACGAGCACAATCCGAGTAGGCTATTGCCGTTGCATTTGCGGAGTACTTCCTTTTAATGTTTGCCATTTACTATTGCATATTCTTTTAATTATTCTTATGCCAATTTAAGCCTTTAATAGTATTTAATTGCCAGTGTTTTTGCTTATTGAATTACTGTTCAAAATCCGATACGTACTTCTTACGAGCATCCGAGAAGCATCTAACTTTTTTCAGAAGATTCCTTGCTCGATGCTTAAGGACTATTAATTAACGTAACGTAATAGTGCCGATCCGAAGTAGAGGGTGGTGGACTTCTTAAGTTCATAGTCAAGGGTGGATTACTTCGGCTTCGGCCAACACTATTCTTTTGTGTTGTTGTTTCTTACTTCATTGTTTGATTGTTGACCAGACTAGATAATTCCTGTCTCTTTATTAGTCTGTTGTTGAACACTAGTACCGAGTTCTTGTATACCCCGTTATAGCAGATTGAACTCTGAAGGGTATTGGTGTTTTTTGTTCGGCTGGCAGTACTCAGGGGTTGGGATCGTGTGTTTCCGTTGTGGCAGCGAGCCGTATTCGAGTCCTGATTGAGAGCCCTTGTGTACCCGAGTGCCAGTTCGTAACAATGGTGACCCACCTTGGGCATCCTTAGCTCTTAACTTTCTACTCTTATTAACCTCAATGGTCCAATCACTAGGTACCGGTAGTTTCCCCGATACGGTAGCTTGTGCCAGGTGCGGTTTCTGAGGTATTGACTGAACCCATGAGCAATCCGGTCCATAAAGAAGAGGCATAGGGCCTCTTCTCTGTGGAAGTTTATCAAGAGGGGGAGGAGTAACCTCTGTAATGACACGGACGTTAGTGATAGTCAAGGAGGCCGGCACTGTCGTGCTACTAGCCGTGGCAGTCGCTGGAGTAACGTTAACCAAAGGCAAAGAGGAATGGGGATGTGAAACACCTGAGGGCTGTAACGGCCTTACCGTAGACTCAAGTGGTGGAACTACCGCTGTGCTAGTGGAAGGGGCCTGAGAAGAAGGAATCTGATATTGTTGTATTACTCTGTGGAGAATATCATGGAGTTCCTCAGTAGTTACACACTTACTGTGGGATCCCCGAGAGGACTGAGACCCACCTTCTGACTCTACTTCGACATTAATAGGTTGAGCTGAAGACAAATCTATGTATTCCGGCTCCCCTGGTAGTTCTATCACTTCTGGTGTTGGCGGCCGGGGGGTAATAAAAGGTTCCGGCGGCGGCCACACCAAATCTGGGACTGACGAGGGTATGAAATCTATCTGGTCAAGTTCCCTGTCCTGAACATTAACTTGTGAAGGTTCTGATTGTCTCCAGATCTCCCGGCTTAGTGCCGTGGGTGGCTGGGAGTCCTGTATCACCTGAGAGTTATCAAACATTTGATATGAGCAAGACTGAGAACCCCTATATTGATCTGCTAACACTCTGTTAACCGGGGGGCCTTTACGTGGCACATAACTTAACTTAGGAATGGCGAATGTAAACTCTTGTGGCTCACTCAATGATTGTTCATCCCTGTGACTAGACTCCATCCCCTCCACTCCTACCTCTGAGCTATCAGATTGGACGTTAGACGTTAAAGAGTACAAAGGAGTACAAAGGAAATCAAGCAACAACAGGTCTAGTGACCCTTCTAGGCTGCTTGTCCTCCAAAACACTGAGGATCAAGTGTCCAAACAGTGGTTTAGAGTGGGTAAGGGAACATTGGAAAGGGAACTACTGCCCTAGAACTAATGTCCGTGGCAGGATTAGGAAGTTAGTAGGGGACAGATGGGTTAGTAACTGAGGGGGGTATACAATAAAGTTATTCATTTACAAACGCAGTCAGTCGCGGGTTTGATGCGAGATATTTGTCTAAGCGGAGTTTAAATGAATCAACAGTGCTGCAGTCTATAACGTCTCGGGGAAGCCCATTCCACAAGTTGACAACTCGATTGAAGAAGAAATTCTTAGATTCGTGTGAGTTAAAAGATTTACCAATAATTTTGCAACCGTTTCCCCGCGTGTAATTAGATTGGTCGATAGTGAAGTACTTACTACAGTTCATATTGTCGATGCCTTTGATGATTTTGAACACTTGAATTAAGTCGCCTCTTAATCTGCGCTGGGTTAAAGGAAATAGATTTAATTCTCTAAGACGCTCTTCGTATGGTTTGTTCTTTAGGCTAGGTATCATTTTGGTAACTCTACGTTGAACTCGTTCTAGCTTGTTTATATCTTTTTGGTAATAAGGGCACCAGGATTGAACGCAGTATTCCAGAAGAGGGCGGACTAAGGAATTGTAAAGGGTTAGGATAACATCTTTGGATTTATGCTCAAATGACCTGCCTATAAAGCCAATTATTTTGTTTGCCTTCTTAACAACTTCTGAACATTGTTGACTCGGTTTTAGGTTACTCGATATTGTTACTCCCAGATCGGTTTCTTTGTTTACATTCTTAAGCTGAGTGCCATTCATCGAATAGTTTGCTTTCTCATTTAGGTATCCGATATGTAGTACTTTACATTTATCCGCATTGAAACTCATTTGCCAAATTTGGGCCCAACATGACAATTTATCTAGATTGTGTTGCATATCGTCAACTTGTTCTTTTGAGAGTACGCTATTTGCAATTTTTGTATCGTCAGCAAATTTCGAGACTGTACAGGTGAGACCCTCATCTATGTCGTTGATGTAAATTAGAAAGAGAATTGGTCCAAGTACCGATCCCTGGGGTACCCCACTACTTACATTGGTCCATTTAGATGCCTTACCGTTTATGACTACTCTTTGCTTTCTGTCGCTGAGCCAATTTTCTATCCATTTCAACACACTGTCTTGTATTCCATGCGCTTTTAGTTTTAGCAGTAATCGTTTGTGGGGAACTTTGTCAAAGGCCTTTTGAAAATCAAGGTATATAATATCTACAGCTTTACTCTCATCGTAGAGGTTGAAGATATCGTGGAAGAAGTCTAAGAGGTTTGTTAAACAGGAACGTTTTTTTACGAAAGCCGTGTTGAGTATCTTTAAGTAAGTTATTTGCCTCTAAGTGATTTACGAGTCTGTCTCTTATGACCGTTTCTAGCATTTTACATACAATTGAGGTTAAGCTAATTGGACGATAGTTACTGGGTAGGGATTTGCTGCCTTTTTTGAATATCGGTGTTACGTTGGCTAGCTTCCACTGGTAGGAGGTAGGAGTGGAGGGAGGTGGCCGCGACCCCGGCAATGGCTGGGGACGCGGTTGTGAAATAACCGTACGTGCACTTAATTGACTGGAAGTGGACGGCGTTGAGGAAGCAGAACCCTCCTTCCGGCGTTTTGTAGACCTTGAGGACTCGGCGGAAGAATGGCGGGACTGCTTTCTAGGGGATCTAGACCGAGATCTAGATTTGCACTTCGGTGAAGGCGATCGTCTCCTCTTGGATCGGTCAGGGGGGGTCGGCTCGGCGGTGTCACTTTCACTACTTGTCACTACCTGCTTTGATAGTACTTTAGATTTAACTTAGGTCTGACTGACAAAATAATGTTGTCATCACAAATGAGAGCTTTATGAGCAGTGTCTTTCGCATAAGCGTTAAATATGGACTTGATCTTTTTCAAGGCTGCTAAGCAAGACAAATCTCTCTTATCAAAAACCGCCTCTCGTAACTCAGAGCACACGGTACACCGTTTAGACACCCATAGTCCTCTTGAGCGATCAAGGCACTTTACACACTTTATACATAAATCGTTGGCAAAAACCTGTAATAATGAGCAATTAGGCGTAGAGCAAAGGTCAAAGCGAGGCATGATGGAGCTACGGACCCCCCCCCCCCCCCCCTTGCCAGAAGCGGTTACTCCTCTGTTGCTGGGACCGCTACTACTGAAGTGATGAGATTCTGGAAATAGAACATTTCCAGGAATCAATGCTCATAAGGATAACCTGAGAGGTGTTAATACATCCTACCTCAAGTCCGCCGGAAAGTTAGTTATAGCCACTGCTAAGCTAACCTTCCGCTAGACCTGGCAGAAAGACCCCAGGTCTCTCCTTATATCCCACAAAAATGAACTGCTTACCTGTGACTAAGCGTCACTGGCCCAAACGACCTTAACTGTTGGATTATCCTTGACTATTGGCACTAGATGGATAGACTTTCTCCTCCACAATGCAGAACTTCCGCTTATCAAAATTAATTTATCCCCAGAGCTACTACTCTTTGGAATTCACTTCCCTCGAATTGCTTTCCACAAACTTACAATCTACAAATGTATAAATCCAGTTGTTACAAACATTTTATGAATGGAGGATGCCTTTAGGCACATGGACCTTTTTGTTTTATCTGTGTTTTTCCTTCCTCCGTTCATTGTCTCTTTAAAAAAAAAAAAAAAAAAAAAAAAAAAAAAAAAAAAAAAAAAGGTAATTCGCTTAATGACTTGAGTCAGGGTTAAGCTCACTTAACTGTTACGCCGGGCAAAAGAAGTTACTGAATGAGGCTATCGGTCAGGGCGAGTTCACTCCCTTAAGAATCTTGCAAATTCCGCCGGAAGGTTCGTGGTTCAGCACACCACGCCGGGACATTTGGTTGGTTTCTTATCGTCTGAGACGAGAAAACGCCGGCTCTGCTGAGAAAGCCGCCGGAAAAACGAACCAACATTTTCAGAGGTTAGGACTTATCTGGAAAAGTCCAAACCTCCGAAAACCCCACCACATAAGCGGGACGTCTCCCAAAACCCCTGAAGCATGAGAGCACACATGCCAAACACAAATATATCGGGGATAATCTTAGGCTTACACATATAGAGCTTAATTTATAAATCATAAATAACCCCTAATAACGACGAAACATCAAAGTGGCAGCAACTCGAAGACCCAGCAGCAGCAGCATGTGGAGGAGAGGCCCGCGAAAGGGGCCCCAAGCGCAGATACGGACTCCAGAAGATTCCACACGTGTGGCAACCCTTGAACTGGAGCACCTGCTAGAATAAACTATGCAACTACAGTGGATTCCCTGTATCCGCGCTCCATACATTCGCTCTGCCGCTTATCCACGGACACCCCTAAATTTCCGAATATGGTTATCTGCGACAAAAATTAAATTACTCGCGCACCTGAACATATTGAATCTCCCGCATCGGTCGGTGCGCTTCGTGCTGTTGTTATTGTGGGCGGCCATCTTGCGTGACGTCAATCCCCTTCCGCCCTTCCCACCAGGTTCCCGCGCTCCACAACAACAGTTCCGGGCGACCCCGCATTGTGTGTGTTTCTTTGTGCCTATTATCCCTGCCACGGACCGTTATTATGCCTCGCATCGCCCCACCACGTCCCCTAGGTCCTGGCGGCCGGAGGAAGAAAGTTGTCATGCCGCTCACCAAGAAAGGGGAGGTAATCTAACGGTTGGCAAGAGGCAAGAGGTGATAAACTTTGTGATGTTGCCAGGGACTTTGGCGTGAATGAGTCTACTGTTAGATCCATTAGATCACAGAAAGAGTGTTACGTCCTGGGATATATAAACACTGGGCTCTTTCTATTGGACTAGGTATGCGGCAACAAGCAACAACGGAAAACGATAGATCCAACCCTTATCTATAAACCCAAGCAACAAACCACCCTAAACCGTCAAGAGTCCTGCCTGGACAACAAGGTATCCTATGACTCGGTTACAGGGTGCACGCACTATAGACTGCTGATAGTCAAGCAGGCTATATAAAAGATCACACAATTAAGTTGACTTAAAGCTTCAAGGAAAAGATAGATAACGGAATTAAATTGCAGAAACAATTTAATAACAAACTAGAAGAAAGTACATTTAACGTTACGTTAATTAATACAACTAATCACCCCTGCGTGAAAGAAGGTGAAAGCAAACAGTCCTCAAAACATCGTACCGGTAGACAAGATGCGGGGTTCTAAACTGCATGCAGCTACTGTAGGATCTGATGCTTAGCAAAGAAAGTACGTTACGGATTTAGAGAACTCTCAACTCATAAGCAGGAATACATACTAGTGATAGGACCTACAGTGTATATTGTATAATGGCATAGGTATAATTAAATAAAGGCAGCAACTCGCAACATAACCATATACAGGTGTGCTTCTCACTCTTAGTCAGGCAAGCCTGCTTGGACAGAGTCTCTAAGCCACACCCTGACTCACAATGCTCACAAAAACGGTGAACTGTGGCACAATAACAAGCATACAGAAATAATAAACCCCTAGCTGTTAATCTGCCAGGTGGCAGAGGTCTAGCTGGAAGGATATAAGCTTCGGATACCCGGGCTGAGCCACCTGCTCTAGCCTAGGGACGTTCCCAAGTCTGTGCGCCAAATTACTCTAATTGAAAGGGTGCTCTCTTGAGAGATTCAGATCGCAAGTATCTGACTCTCTCCTGGCGACCCTAAAACAAAAGCAAGACGTGCTAGCGCAGTGCTGAGTGGACTAGGCAAGGGCCCTCACACAACACAACACTAGACACACAGGGACACAGACAAGAAAATGCCCCCAGACTCCCACGGGTATCCTAGTAAAGTCGTGCGGGTCCACAGGACTCGCACCAGCAGACTTTACTTAAAGGATCGCAAAAAGCCTCCCCTCCGGTCTAGCCCCTGCTAACCTGACACAAGAACACACTAGCAAGCATGAAACCACCAAATATGAGACAACAAAAAAGCTTCCTAGGTCTCATTAAAAATTACATCTCTGCATAAGGCCCAAAATCCTATCTAGTTATCTGAGAGCTCGTCGTTAATACAATAATAGATATAAGGTCTATCAAGGGGATGGGATAATTAAATAGATTGGTGAAGTAGTGGAAAGAAGGTATACAAAGTAAGAGAGAAAGTTTCTAAGTGGGGTTGAGAGGGATAGATATCAAGGGGGTCCGAAGGGTACGACAGTGAGGTGAGCTCTGAGTCTTTAATCTGTCTGGACCCCGCCCTAGGCATGCAGAATACATCCCAGGCTTGGCAACACTCAACACAGTTGCCGGGTCAAAATCGTCTACCCCGTGCGTGAGTCGAAACTAAGCCTAACGTTGCAATCAAATGCACGTGGCACATCAGGCTCGTCCCAAGCTAGACTCTCCGCGCGAAGCAACGTCCCCCAGCCGGTCTCTCTCTCCCGCTCGTCTCCTCCCACTCTCACTAGACTTACATCTTATATATTATAATGAAACAATCAACTATCGAGAATAAAATATACTAAGATGCGTTGGTTAAGAATAAGGGCAGCTACAAGCTGTGAAAAAACAAAAGAATATCCCAGACATTAGTTACGTTGTCGTAGGATATATACTAAGGAAAAGCCGGCCGGCCGGCTGCCGCCAGCCGGTTTCTAAACGGCTGGGCAGCCGACGCGCGCGCATGCCCGCACGTGGCTACTATGCAGAAGCGTCACACCTCCCCCAAGATATAAGACCCTTGACTAAGTTCTTCATATCTAACAGAAAGCTTCTCATAGCACCACACACTGTTGCGACACAAGGCACTATATATAAAAAAAATAAAGACTGTTGCGCTCCACCAAGCAAGTTCAACTAACTTAGCGACAATAAGCGAAAACATTCAACTTAGATACTGCTACATCTTATACAAAATTCTACACGTTATAAAAAAATAAACAGTGTTTATAAGGTTTTTGCTTTTTTAATTTGTTTTTTTCGGCTGAACTACAGTGACAGCCTATTTTCCTCCACACTCAACCCTCAATCCTGTGGCAGTCTAACCAACATCATCCACCCTTGATAGACAATCCGCTATCACGTTATCAAAACCGGCAATATGGCGTATGTCCAGATTATACTCCTGAAGCATGAGTGACCACCTGGTCAGCCTCATATTCCGGTTATGAAGCTGATTCAAGAATTTCAGAGGGTGATGATCGGTATAAACCACTACGACTGGTCCGAAAGCAGGAACATATACATCGAAGTGCCTGAGCTCCAGCACTATCGCCAGGAGTTCTTTTTCAATTACAGAGTAATTCCTTTGTGCACTATTGAATTTTTTACTGTAAAAACTCACTGGATGTTCGATACCTTCATCATCTGTCTGTAACAAGACAGCCCCAGCCCCTACGCCACTGGCATCAGTCGCCAGCTGAAAAGGTCTGCTGAAGTCCGGGGCCCTGAGTATGGGGTGGGTACATAACAGGTGTTTCACCAAGGAAAACGCCTCTGTACACTCAGGAGACCACCGGAACTTCTTGTCCTTAGATAATAAGTCAGTTAAAGGTGCAAGTACAGTCGAATAGCCTTTGATGAAGCGACGATAATAGCCTATCATACCTAGAAACCGCATGATTTGTTTCTTAGTCGTAGGCTGGGGAAACTGATCGATGGCTTTGATCTTTGTCTGTGGAGGGCACACCTGACCCATCCCCACCTCGAACCCCAGGTACAAAACTGTGGCTTTGACAAAATCGCACTTACCCAGGTTTACCACCAAACCTGCTTCATTCAGTTTATTAAAAAGCTGTCCGATGTGAGCACAGTGACTGTTAAAATCCTCGTCGTATATTATGACATCATCTAGGTACACCGTACAGTTGGGAATGTCGGCTACAATGTCGTTCATTAATTTCTGAAACGTTGCAGGGGCATTTTTCAGCCCGTATGGCATAACATGGCAACGATATGTGGCACCGTCCACCACAAACCCACACACCTCTCGCGCTCGCTCAGACAAGGGCACTTGCCAATAACCCTTAACAAGGTCTATCTTAGTGAGGAACTTGGCCTTTCCTATCTTATCCACACTGTCGTCCATGCGAGGGAGAGGGTAGGCATTTGTGGGGGTTAAACCATTCAACCTGTGGAAATATATACAAAACCGCACCTTGCCATCTGGTTTGGGCTGCAGTGTGACTGGGGAAGTCCACCTTACTGCACCCTCAGAAATCAGCCCACGTTTCAGCATATAATCCAGCTCTTCCCTAAGTGCTGGTAATTTAATAGGGGGAACACGGTATGGCACTGATTTAAAGGGCGGGTGGTCCCCAACATCGACATCGTGCACCGCTTGATTAGTGAGGCCAGGATGCTCCGCGAAAACAGCTGGGTTTGAATCAAACAAGTGCTGCACAGCTACACGCTGTTGCTCAGACAGGTGCAATATCAACTCGTGAGCCACTTGTCTAGAATTCCCCGCCCACTGATCCGCGGAAACATGACAATCCCAATTATCCTCCCCCGCAGCTTGACTGTCCCTTCCTCCTCCACCACGATCGCTGCAGATCAACACCGGGACAGTGAGAGGCTCGGAGGGGCGCCTCACATACCCTTTCATCAGATTTACATGGCAGAGTTGGTTCTTTTTCTTACGATCAGGAGTAGCTACTAAATAGTCGAGATCAGAAACCTTCCTTACAACCCGATACGGACCAGAATACTTGGCAGACAAGGGGTGTCCCACCAGAGGCAGTAGTATCAGTACCTCCTGATCTACTTCAAACTCCCTCAGCTTCACCTTCTGGTCGTATCTGTCCTTCATCTGAGCTTGTGAACTCTTAAGGTTCCGACCTGCTACCTCCAAGCTCTTTAGCATTCTCTCACGGCTTTCAACAACATACTTTAGAAGCGAGCATGGCTTTGTGACTCCCTCCCAGATCTCCTTGACTACTATTGCGTATTTCAATTTTTAAAAAAACTTTTGGTTAGGCTATCGCCCCTGGAAGCCTAATTCTGCGTATCTCAACATTTTTGTTTTCGGTTAGGCTATCACCCCTGATAACCTATTTCTGCGTATTTCAGCATATTTGTTTTCGGTTGAAGTGATTGAAGTGTTTTTAAAGTGAGTGAAGTGTTTTAAAGTGAGTGAATTGTTTTTTTAAGTGAGTGAAGTGATCTGAAGAAAGTGACTGTCACCATGCCTCGCGCTTGTGCGAACTGCGCCGGTAGGTTTGGTGAGTCCATGTTTGCTACTATCGATCTTCAAGACTGCCGGCTCTGCCAGCAACGAGAGAATTTTACAGTGAAATTAGATGAAGCCTACAACAAGATCAACGTCCTCACCATGAAGCTGGAATCACTCCAAGAGTTTGTAACACTCAACGTTGGAGTACCACAAACTTCAATTGTCACCGCAACTCCAGCAGCCACCAACGCCCCAACGTCAACTGCCAACAATTCAACGCCTACAGTAGCCACTTCAGCTGATGTATCCGATACTCATGATACAAATAGTGACTCTCTTCCCCCTCAAGACAACTTCCGTGTCGTGAGGAACAACGTTTGCCCCAAGACCAGGAAACACATACCGATTACCGAGTGTCAAAACCGTTTCCAGATACTCGCAGACTCAGATGACGAAGAGGAAATAGAAGAAGTCCGGCTCGTGGGAGACTCGATGATACGTGGTCAGCTCACAGAGTTTTGCGCCAGGGCACCTAAGACCAGGAAGCGTTTTTGTATCCCTGGTGGTGGTGTGGATGACGTAGTTGCAGCAGTTGACGAAGTATCAAAGCTGGCCCCTGCTAATACAATGTACGTCATCCACGTTGGATCCAACGATGTGCAGCGAACCCGGTCGGAAGATTTGCTTTTAAAGTACCAGCAGCTGATCAAGTCGTTTAAGGAGAAGTCATCAAGGATCATCGTCTCAGGAATCGTCCCCCGGCTCGGTGTAGAGAGCCGATTTTACAACATAGCCACCAGCACAAATCGTTGTCTAGCAAACCTCTGCAGGAAGGAGAACGTGGGATTCGTCAACACCTGGGACAATTTCTACTACGATGACTATTTGTTTTCGGACGATGGAGTTCATCTGAACCAGGTGGGAGCAGCACGTTTTGGGCGTCTTCTCAACGATGCGGTGAAGGATTTTCGGAGAAGAAATCGACTCAGCACAGGACAACCAGGAAGGAGGACCGAAGACAGCGAGGACGGCAACCTACAAAGGAATTAAATACTAATCCGTCAAGAACCGCGAATTTGGATAAATCTCCACCAACACGACCCAAATTCAAAACCGTCAGGGATAACGACCGAGGACCGAGGACAGCCATGAATGTAAATGTAGATCCGACCAGAACCAAAAATTCGATGAAAGAACGTTCTGCGAGTTCTAAAACCGCAACTTTAAAGGTTTTCTATGCAAACGCTCGTAGCATACGCAATAAATTTTCAGATTTAGAGGAACTAGTGTTTACAGAAAATTATGATGTGATTGGCATAACAGAATCTTGGCTCAATACAGAAGATAGAGACTTTTTAGCAGAGTATTCACTTCCCGGTTATGTAATGTTTGAGAACAGCCGAATAAATAAAAATGGAGGTGGCGTTTTATTTTATATCAAAGAAAGTCTTAACCCGACCCTCGTGTCAAAACCTCAAATTGTGAACGTCGACACATCTTTTGTGCTAATAAAGAATAATAAAGGTACAAAAATAATACTTGCGTTAATATACAGACCTCCAGCTCAATCAGTGCAAACTGACCGAGAAATTTACGAACAAATTGCAGATGTAAGTAACTCACAAGATACCGTAATTTTTGGCGACTTTAATTTACCTGTGACCAAGTGGGGCGATACTCTTACTTCACACTCCGGACATGACTTGTATACGAACTTGCAAGAGAGTTCGCTTTATCAATTTGTTCGAACGCCGACCCGTGGTAATAACGTTCTTGACATTGTACTTGCAACAAAAGAAGAATTGATAGAGAATTTGAATGTTGGTGATGAATTCAGTAACAGCGACCATCGTACGATAACTTTCACTTTAAAGTTTACTAGTAACGAACCAAATAGTAGCATCGAAAAAGTCCCTAATTTCAAGAAAGCAAACTTCCATAAACTTAGAGCTATGTTTAAAGAAACTGACTGGAGCTTTTTAATTAACAATAACGACATAAATACATCTTGGAAGTTATTCGAAACCACTTACCTAAAAGCAGTGCAAGACTGCATACCATCGAAAATACGGCGTCCAGGCCATAATAATAAGCCCAAATGGTGGAATAAAGATATTTCAAACTGCCTGCTTGCTAAAAAATTTGCTAATGATAGATTAAAATCCTCACAAAATGACGAAGAACGGGTGAAATTTGTAGAGCTACGACGCAAAGCCAAAAAGTTAATTAAGCAAAGTAAAAAGACCTTAGAGTTACATATTGCGAATCAAAGTAAAACAAACCCGAAAGAATTCTATAGTTATATCAGAAAGAAAAAAGTAGTTACTTCAACTGTTGGACCGTTAGTCGATGAAAAAGGAGAATACACCAAAGACGAAGTACAAATGAGTAATGCCCTCAATACCTTCTTTGCATCAGTTTTTACAACCGAAGACCTCAGTGATATCCCTACACCATCGCCGATTCAGATTGATAATTCAGATGTTCTAAGCAATATCACCGTGACAGAGAGAGAAGTATTGAATTGTTTAGATAAACTCAAAGTAAATAAAACGCCAGGACCTGATACAATCTCGCCTAGAGTTCTAAAGGAAGCTAAGAATGAGCTCTCCAAACCACTGACATTACTATTCAATAAATCCTTGCAGTCTGGAACTATGCCTGATCAGTGGAAGCTAGCCAACGTAACACTGATATTCAAAAAAGGCAGCAAATCCCTACCCAGTAACTATCGTCCAATTAGCTTAACCTCAGTTGTATGTAAAATGCTAGAAACGGTCATACGAGACAGACTCGTAAATCACTTAGAGGAAAATAACATACTTAAAGATACTCAACACGGCTTTCGTAAAAAACGTTCCTGTTTAACAAACCTCTTAGACTTCTTCCACGATATCCTCAACCTCTACGATGAGAGTAAAGCTGTAGATATTATATACCTTGATTTTCAAAAGGCCTTTGACAAAGTTCCCCACAAACGTTTACTGCTAAAACTAAAAGCGCATGGAATACAAGACGGTGTGTTGAAATGGATAGAAAATTGGCTCAACAACAGAAAGCAAAGAGTAGTCATAAACGGTAAGGCATCTAAATGGACCAATGTAAGTAGCGGGGTACCCCAGGGATCGGTACTAGGACCAATTCTCTTTCTAATTTACATCAACGACATAGATGAGGGTCTCACCTGCACAATCTCAAAATTTGCTGACGATACAAAAATTGCAAATAGCGTACTCTCAAAAGAACAAGTTGACGATATGCAACACAATCTAGATAAATTGTCATGTTGGGCCCAAATTTGGCAAATGAGTTTCAATGCGGATAAATGTAAAGTACTACATGTCGGATACCTAAATGAGAAAGCAAACTATTCGATGAATGGCACTCAGCTTAAGAATGTAAACAGAGAAACTGATCTGGGAGTAACAATATCGAGTAACCTAAAACCGAGTCAACAATGTTCAGAAGTTGTTAAGAAGGCAAACAAAATAATTGGCTTTATAGGCAGGTCATTTGAGCATAAATCCAAAGAAGTTATCCTAACCCTTTACAATTCCTTAGTCCGCCCTCTTCTGGAATACTGCGTTCAATCCTGGTGCCCTTATTACCAAAAAGATATAAACAAGCTAGAACGAGTTCAACGTAGAGTTACCAAAATGATACCTAGCCTAAAGAACAAACCATACGAAGAGCGTCTTAGAGAATTAAATCTATTTCCTTAACCCAGCGCAGATTAAGAGGCGACTTAATTCAAGTGTTCAAAATCATCAAAGGCATCGACAATATGAACTGTAGTAAGTACTTCACTATCGACCAATCTAATTACACACGGGGAAACGGTTGCAAAATTATTGGTAAATCTTTTAACTAGCACGAATCTAAGAATTTCTTCTTCAATCGAGTTGTCAACTTGTAGAATGGGCTTCCCCGAAACGTTATAGACTGCAGCACCGTTGATTCATTTAAATTCCGCCTAGACAAATATCTCGCATCAAACCCGCGACTGACTGCGTTTGTAAATGAATAACTTTATCCTCCCCTCAGTTACTAACCCATATGTCCCCTACTAACTTCCTAGTCCTGCCACGTTAGTGGCAGGGCAGTAGTTCCCTTTCCAATGTTCCCTTACCCACTCTAAACCACTGTTTGGACACTTGATCCTCAGTGTTTTGGAGGACAAGCAGCCTAGAAGGGTCACTAGATCTGTTGTTGCTTGATTTCCTTTGTACTCCTTTGTACTTTGTACTCACTGGCACTCACTCTCCCTCTCCTCTCGACTCACAACTCTATACATACCCTCCATTTGAGCACTCTCTCACTGGCACTCACTCTCCCTCTCCTCTCGACTCACAACTCTATACATACTACTACCCCTCCATTTGAGCACTCTCTCACTCACTCACTGGCACTCACTCTCCCTCTCCTCCCGATTCACAACTCTATACATACTACTACCCCTCCATTTGAGCACTCTCTCACTCACTCACTGGCACTCACTCTCTCTCTCCTCCCGACTCACAACTCTATACATACTACTACCCCTCCATTCACTCACTCTCACTGGCACTCACTCTCCCTCTCCTCCCGACTCACAACTCTATACATACTACTACCACTCCATTTGAGCAGATTAGCCACGGTGATCTCTTCAAACCATTTGTTCTGACGCAACTTGGGCAAATGGACGAATCCCTACTTTTTCATCGCATCTATAGTACTTTTCCGGTTTGCATTATGGGGGGGGGGGGGGGGGGGCTTTTGGCGTTGAATGTTTTTTGTCAAGGGCGAGTGGTTACTTTTCAACGCTGATTTTGTTCGTTCGATGTCAATTTTCTCGCTCTTAATACACTCACTCACTCACACACATACTCTCTCTCTCTCCCTCTCTCTTATAATTTGATAACTGTATCCTGAGTAACTCTGGTATTAGTTGTAGTGGCGGAAGAACGGTTCGACCGTTCGATATGCAGTTCTACATCCATGTATCACTCTCTCACACTCTCTTACTAACTCACTCTGTTGGTATCTCTCTTTCTCATTCAACTCTCTCTCTCTCTCTCTCTCTCTCTCTCTCTCTCTCTCTCTCTCTCTCTCTCTCTACGAGGTCAGCTCATTGAAGTTTAAAGAATTCTTAATGGATTTGACAATGTGGACGATAGCAAAATATTTAGCCTCAATATGAATACAACACGCAACCATAGCTGGAAGTTAGAATTGAAAAGGTTCAGCACTAGTATTTGTGGACACTTTTTCACATATAAGATCTGTTCTACCTGACACAAACTTCCCTCAGAAGTTGTAAACAGTTCTTCAGTAGAGCAGTTCAAGAAGAGAGTAGATAGTATTTTGCACACTCTGTAATGAGTGTACGGTACTGCACTAAACAATCTCTCTCCATTCCACTTCCAGGATCTCCCCGGAAAGGACCGCAATGTCTCTGGGATACTAATTAGTTCTTGTAACTCTAACTCTAACTCTCTCTCTCTCTCTCTCTCTCTCTCTGCTAAGCTAATACAATGTACGTCATCCACGTTGGATCCAACGATGTACAGCGAACCCGGTCGGAAGATTTGCTTTTAAAGTACCAGCAGCTGATCAAGTCGTTTAAGGAGAAGTCATCAAGGATCATCGTCTCAGGAATCGTCCCCCGGCTCGGTGTAGAGAGCCGATTTTACAACATAGCCACCAGCACAAATCGTTGTCTAGCAAACCTCTGCAGGAAAGAGAACGTGGGATTCGTCGACACCTGGGACAATTTCTACTACGATGACTATTTGTTTTCGGACGATGGAGTTCATCTGAACCAGGTGGGAGCAGCACGTTTTGGGCGTCTTCTCAACGATGCGGTGAAGGATTTTCGGAGAAGAAATCGACTCAGCACAGGACAACCAGGAAGGAGGACCGAAGACAGCGAGGACGGCAACCTACAAAGGAATTAAATACTAATCCGTCAAGAACCGCGAATTTGGATAAAGCTCCACCAACACGACCCAAATTCAAAACCGTCAGGGATAACGACCGAGGACCGAGGACAGCCATGAATGTAAATGTAGATCCGACCAGAACCAAAAATTCGATGAAAGAACGTTCTGCGAGTTCTAAAACCGCAACTTTAAAGGTTTTCTATGCAAACGCTCGTAGCATAGGCAATAAATTTTCAGATTTAGAGGAACTAGTGTTTACAGAAAATTATGATGTGATTGGCATAACAGAATCTTGGCTCAATACAGAAGATAGAGACTTTTTAGCAGAGTATTCACTTCCCGGTTATGTAATGTTTGAGAACATCCGAATAAATAAAAATGGAGGTGGCGTTTTATTTTATATCAAAGAAAGTCTTAACCCGACCCTCGTGTCAAAACCTCATATTGTGAACGTCGACACATCTTTTGTGCTAATAAAGAATAATAAAGGTACAAAAATAATACTTGCGTTAATATACAGACCTCCAGCTCAATCAGTGCAAACTGACCGAGAAATTTACGAACAAATTGCAGATGTAAGTAACTCACAAGATACCGTAATTTTTGGCGACTTTAATTTACCTGTGACCAAGTGGGGCGATACTCTTACTTCACACTCCGGACATGACTTGTATACGAACTTGCAAGAGAGTTCGCTTTATCAATTTGTTCGAACGCCGACCCGTGGTAATAACGTTCTTGACATTGTACTTGCAACAAAAGAAGAATTGATAGAGAATTTGAATGTTGGTGATGAATTCAGTAACAGCGACCATCGTACGATAACTTTCACTTTAAAGTGTACTAGTAACGAACCAAATAGTAGCATCGAAAAAGTTCCTAATTTCAAGAAAGAAAACTTCCATAAACTTAGGGCTATGTTTAAAGAAACTGACTGGAGCTTTTTAATTAACAATAACGACATAAATACATCTTGGAAGTTATTCGAAACCACTTACCTAAAAGCAGTGCAAGACTGCATACCATCGAAAATACGGCGTCCAGGCCATAATAATAAGCCCAAATGGTGGAATAAAGATATTTCAAACTGCCTGCTTGCTAAAAAAATTGCTAATGATAGATTAAAATCCTCACAAAATGACGAAGAACGGGTGAAATTTGTAGAGCTACGACGCAAAGCCAAAAAGTTAATTAAGCAAAGTAAAAAGACCTTAGAGTTACATATTGCGAATCAAAGTAAAACAAACCCGAAATAATTCTATAGTTATATCAGAAAGAAAAAAGTAGTTACTTCAACTGTTGGCCCGTTAGTCGATGAAAAAGGAGAATACACCAATGACTAAGTACAAATGAGTAATGCCCTCAATACCTTCTTTGCATCAGTTTTTACAACAGAAGACCTCAGTGATATCCCTACACCATCGCCGATTCAGATTGATAATTCAGATGTTCTAAGCAATATCACCGTTACAGAGAGAGAAGTATTGAATTGTTTCGATAAACTCAAGGTAAATAAAACGTCAGGACCTGATACAATCTCGCCTAAAGGAAGCTAAGAATGAGCTCTCCAAACCACTGACATTACTATTCAATAAATCCTTGCAGTCTGGAACTATGCCTGATCAGTGGAAGCTAGCCAACGTAACACCGATATTCAAAAAAGGCAGCAAATCCCTACCCAGTAACTATCGTCCAATTAGCTTAACCTCAGTTGTATGTAAAATGCTAGAAACGGTCATACGAGACAGACTCGTAAATCACTTAGAGGAAAATAACATACTGTACTTAAAGATACTCAACACGGCTTTCGTAAAAAACGTTCCTGTTTAACAAACCTCTTAGACTTCTTCCACGATATCCTCAACCTCTACGATGAGAGTAAAGCTGTAGATATTATATACCTTGATTTTCAAAAGGCCTTTGACAAAGTTCCCCACAAACGTTTACTGCTAAAACTAAAAGCGCATGGAATACAAGACGGTGTGTTGAAATGGATAGAAAATTGGCTCAGCAACAGAAAGCAAAGGGTAGTCATAAACGGTAAGGCATCTAAATGGACCAATGTAAGTAGCGGGGTACCCCAGGGATCGGTACTAGGACCAATTCTCTTTCTAATTTACATCAACGACATAGATGAGGGTCTCACCTGCACAATCTCAAAATTTGCTGACGATACAAAAATTGCAAATAGCGTACTCTCAAAAGAACAAGTTGACGATATGCAACACAATCTAGATAAATTGTCATGTTGGGCCCAAATTTGGCAAATGAGTTTCAATGCGGATAAATGTAAAGTACTACATGTCGGATACCTAAATGAGAAAGCAAACTATTCGATGAATGGCACTCAGCTTAAGAATGTAAACAGAGAAACTGATCTGGGAGTAACAATATCGAGTAACCTAAAACCGAGTCAACAATGTTCAGAAGTTGTTAAGAAGGCAAACAAAATAATTGGCTTTATAGGCAGGTCATTTGAGCATAAATCCAAAGAAGTTATCCTAACCATTTACAATTCCTTAGTCCGCCCTCTTCTGGAATACTGCGTTCAATCCTGGTGCCCTTATTTCCAAAAAGATATAAACAAGCTAGAACGAGTTCAACGTAGAGTTACCAAAATGATACCTAGCCTAAAGAACAAACCATACGAAGAGCGTCTTAGAGAATTAAATCTATTTCCTTTAACCCAGCGCAGATTAAGAGGCGACTTAATTCAAGTGTTCAAAATCATCAAAGGCATGGACAATATGAACTGTAGTAAGTACTTCACTATCGACCAATCTAATTACACGCGGGGAAACGGTTGCAAAATTATTGGTAAATCTTTTAACTCGCACGAATCTAAGAATTTCTTCTTCAATCGAGTTGTCAACTTGTGGAATGGGCTTCCCCGAGACGTTATAGACTGCAGCACCGTTGATTCATTTAAATTCCGCCTAGACAAATATCTCGCATCAAACCCGCGACTGACTGCGTTTGTAAATGAATAACTTTATCCTCCCCTCAGTTACTAACCCATATGTCCCCTACTAACTTCCTAGTCCTGCCACGTTAGTGGCAGGGCAGTAGTTCCCTTTCCAATGTTCCCTTACCCACTCTAAACCACTGTTTGGACACTTGATCCTCAGTGTTTTGGAGGACAAGCAGCCTAGAAGGGTCACTAGATCTGTTGTTGCTTGATTTCCTTTGTACTCCTTTGTACGTACTCTCTCTCTCTCTCTCTTTTGGGGGGATTATACATTAAATTCCAGCAAATTTTGTACCAAATTTAAGTGCATTCATTTATCTTTTCCCCCTAGATATATTCTTGACTTTTTCTCCTCAGACTGATTTTACTTTAAGCTAAGGGTGGTATTTGTACAAACTAACCTAGCCTAACCCAACCTGCCAAGCTTTTGACCTAACCCAAACCTAGCCTAGCCTATAGCCAGCCAATCTGTTTTATTATTAACTCTTGTAGATATTGTATTTAGTATCCTACTGTAGCTATACAGTATATATCTGTAATTTTAGTTGTTGCTTGCACGATCTTGTAATAACCTTTGACTGATACACTTTTTTTATCTAAAAAGAGTAGGCTACTGCTTTACTAGGCTACAGTGACACCAGGTCCATCTGTTGACACAGTATATTAACCCCTTGTGTGCAGTCACACTTTATTTTTATATAATCTCTATTTGGTGAATTGTATAGTTAGTTACATATTCTGTTATACATATATTTGTTTAAGGTTAGGTTATCACACCTGGTAGCCTATTTCTGCGAATTTCAATTTTATTATTTTCGGTTAGGCTATTCAACGCTGGTAGCCTATTATTGCGTATTTCAATTTTTAAAAAAACTTTTGGTTAGGCTATCGCCCCTGGAAGCCTAATTCTGCGTATCTCAACATTTTTGTTTTCGGTTAGGCTATCACCCCTGATAACCTATTTCTGCGTATTTCAGCATATTTGTTTTCGGTTGAAGTGATTGAAGTGTTTTTAAAGTGAGTGAAGTGTTTTAAAGTGAGTGAATTGTTTTTTAAGCGAGTGAAGTGATCTGAAGAAAGTGACTGTCACCATGCCTCGCGCTTGTGCGAACTGCGCCGGTAGGTTTGGTGAGTCCATGTTTGCTACTATCGATCTTCAAGACTGCCGGCTCTGCCAACAACGAGAGAATTTTACAGTGAAATTAGATGAAGCCTACAACAAGATCAACGTCCTCACCATGAAGCTGGAATCACTCCAAGAGTTTGTAACACTCAACGTTGGAGTACCACAAACTTCAATTGTCACCGCAACTCCAGCAGCCACCAACGCCCCAACGTCAACTGCCAACAATTCAACGCCTACAGTAGCCACTTCAGCTGATGTATCCGATACTCAAGATACAAATAGTGACTCTCTTCCCCCTCAAGACAACTTCCGTGTCGTGAGGAACAACGTTTGCCCCAAGACCAGGAAACACATACCGATTACCGAGTGTCAAAACCGTTTCCAGATACTCGCAGACTCAGATGACGAAGAGGAAATAGAAGAAGTCCGGCTCGTGGGAGACTCGATGATACGTGGTCAGCTCACAGAGTTTTGCGCCAGGGCACCTAAGACCAGGAAGCGTTTTTGTATCCCTGGTGGTGGTGTGGATGACGTAGTTGCAGCAGTTGACGAAGTATCAAAGCTGGCCCCTGCTAATACAATGTACGTCATCCACGTTGGATCCAACGATGTGCAGCGAACCCGGTCGGAAGATTTGCTTTTAAAGTACCAGCAGCTGATCAAGTCGTTTAAGGAGAAGTCATCAAGGATCATCGTCTCAGGAATCGTCCCCCGGCTCGGTGTAGAGAGCCGATTTTACAACATAGCCACCAGCACAAATCGTTGTCTAGCAAACCTCTGCAGGAAGGAGAACGTGGGATTCGTCGACACCTGGGACAATTTCTACTACGATGACTATTTGTTTTCGGACGATGGAGTTCATCTGAACCAGGTGGGAGCAGCACGTTTTGGGCGTCTTCTCAACGATGCGGTGAAGGATTTTCGGAGAAGAAATCGACTCAGCACAGGACAACCAGGAAGGAGGACCGAAGACAGCGAGGACGGCAACCTACAAAGGAATTAAATACTAATCCGTCAAGAACCGCGAATTTGGATAAATCTCCACCAACACGACCCAAATTCAAAACCGTCAGGGATAACGACCGAGGACCGAGGACAGCCATGAATGTAAATGTAGATCCGACCAGAACCAAAAATTCGATGAAAGAACGTTCTGCGAGTTCTAAAACCGCAACTTTAAAGGTTTTCTATGCAAACGCTCGTAGCATACGCAATAAATTTTCAGATTTAGAGGAACTAGTGTTTACAGAAAATTATGATGTGATTGGCATAACAGAATCTTGGCTCAATACAGAAGATAGAGACTTTTTAGCAGAGTATTCACTTCCCGGTTATGTAATGTTTGAGAACAGCCGAATAAATAAAAATGGAGGTGGTGTTTTATTTTATATCAAAGAAAGTCTTAACCCGACCCTCTTGTCAAAACCTCAAATTGTGAACGTCGACACATCTTTTGTGCTAATAAAGAATAATAAAGGTACAAAAATAATACTTGCGTTAATATACAGACCTCCAGCTCAATCAGTGCAAACTGACCGAGAAATTTACGAACAAATTGCAGATGTAAGTAACTCACAAGATACCGTAATTTTTGGCGACTTTAATTTACCTGTGACCAAGTGGGGCGATACTCTTACTTCACACTCCGGACATGACTTGTATACGAACTTGCAAGAGAGTTCGCTTTATCAATTTGTTCGAACGCCGACCCGTGGTAATAACGTTCTTGACATTGTACTTGCAACAAAAGAAGAATTGATAGAGAATTTGAATGTTGGTGATGAATTCAGTAACAGCGACCATCGTACGATAACTTTCACTTTAAAGTTTACTAGTAACGAACCAAATAGTAGCATCGAAAAAGTCCCTAATTTCAAGAAAGCAAACTTCCATAAACTTAGAGCTATGTTTAAAGAAACTGACTGGAGCTTTTTAATTAACAATAACGATATAAATACATCTTGGAAGTTATTCGAAACCACTTACCTAAAAGCAGTGCAAGACTGCATACCATCGAAAATACGGCGTCCAGGCCATAATAATAAGCCCAAATGGTGGAATAAAGATATTTCAAACTGCCTGCTTGCTAAAAAATTTGCTAATGATAGATTAAAATCCTCACAAAATGACGAAGAACGGGTGAAATTTGTAGAGCTACGACGCAAAGCCAAAAAGTTAATTAAGCAAAGTAAAAAGACCTTAGAGTTACATATTGCGAATCAAAGTAAAACAAACCCGAAAGAATTCTATAGTTATATCAGAAAGAAAAAAGTAGTTACTTCAACTGTTGGACCGTTAGTCGATGAAAAAGGAGAATACACCAAAGACGAAGTACAAATGAGTAATGCCCTCAATACCTTCTTTGCATCAGTTTTTACAACCGAAGACCTCAGTGATATCCCTACACCATCGCCGATTCAGATTGATAATTCAGATCTTCTAAGCAATATTACCGTTACAGAGAGAGAAGTATTGAATTGTTTAGATAAACTCAAAGTAAATAAAACGCCAGGACCTGATACAATCTCGCCTAGAGTTCTAAAGGAAGCTAAGAATGAGCTCTCCAAACCACTGACATTACTATTCAATAAATCCTTGCAGTCTGGAACTATGCCTGATCAGTGGAAGCTAGCCAACGTAACACCGATATTCAAAAAAGGCAGCAAATCCCTACCCAGTAACTATCGTCCAATTAGCTTAACCTCAGTTGTATGTAAAATGCTAGAAACGGTCATACGAGACAGACTCGTAAATCACTTAGAGGAAAATAACATACTTAAAGATACTCAACACGGCTTTCGTAAAAAACGTTCCTGTTTAACAAACCTCTTAGACTTCTTCCACGATATCCTCAACCTCTACGATGAGAGTAAAGCTGTAGATATTATATACCTTGATTTTCAAAAGGCCTTTGACAAAGTTCCCCACAAACGTTTACTGCTAAAACTAAAAGCGCATGGAATACAAGACGGTGTGTTGAAATGGATAGAAAATTGGCTCAACAACAGAAAGCAAAGAGTAGTCATAAACGGTAAGGCATCTAAATGGACCAATGTAAGTAGCGGGGTACCCCAGGGATCGGTACTAGGACCAATTCTCTTTCTAATTTACATCAACGACATAGATGAGGGTCTCACCTGCACAATCTCAAAATTTGCTGACGATACAAAAATTGCAAATAGCGTACTCTCAAAAGAACAAGTTGACGATATGCAACACAATCTAGATAAATTGTCATGTTGGGCCCAAATTTGGCAAATGAGTTTCAATGCGGATAAATGTAAAGTACTACATGTCGGATACCTAAATGAGAAAGCAAACTATTCGATGAATGGCACTCAGCTTAAGAATGTAAACAGAGAAACTGATCTGGGAGTAACAATATCGAGTAACCTAAAACCGAGTCAACAATGTTCAGAAGTTGTTAAGAAGGCAAACAAAATAATTGGCTTTATAGGCAGGTCATTTGAGCATAAATCCAAAGAAGTTATCCTAACCCTTTACAATTCCTTAGTCCGCCCTCTTCTGGAATACTGCGTTCAATCCTGGTGCCCTTATTACCAAAAAGATATAAACAAGCTAGAACGAGTTCAACGTAGAGTTACCAAAATGATACCTAGCCTAAAGAACAAACCATACGAAGAGCGTCTTAGAGAATTAAATCTATTTCCTTTAACCCAGCGCAGATTAAGAGGCGACTTAATTCAAGTGTTCAAAATCATCAAAGGCATCGACAATATGAACTGTAGTAAGTACTTCACTATCAACCAATCTAATTACACACGGGGAAACGGTTGCAAAATTATTGGTAAATCTTTTAACTCGCACGAATCTAAGAATTTCTTCTTCAATCGAGTTGTCAACTTGTGGAATGGGCTTCCCCGAAACGTTATAGACTGCAGCACCGTTGATTCATTTAAATTCCGCTAGACAAATATCTCGCATCAAACCCGCGACTGACTGCGTTTGTAAATGAATAACTTTATCCTCCCCTCAGTTACTAACCCATATGTCCCCTACTAACTTCCTAGTCCTGCCACATTAGTGGCAGGGCAGTAGTTCCCTTTCCAATGTTCCCTTACCCACTCTAAACCACTGTTTGGACACTTGATCCTCAGTGTTTTGGAGGACAAGCAGCCTAGAAGGGTCACTAGATCTGTTGTTGCTTGATTTCCTTTGTACTCCTTTGTACTCTCTCAAACACAAGTATAATACATAAGCTATACTGTTCCATAACCTTCCCCCGCAGCCCGGCATCAAACCAAGGCATATAATAATACAATACACACTCACTCTCACTCTCTCTCTCTCTCTCAAACACAAGTATAATACATAAGCTATACTGTTCCATAACCTTCCCCCGCAGCCCGGCATCAAACCAAGGCATATAATAATACAATATACACTCACTCTCACTCTCTCTCAAACACAAGTATAATACATAAGCTATACTGTTCCATAACCTTCCCCCGCAGCCCGGCATCAAACCAAGGCATATAATAATACAATACACACTCACTCTCACTCTCTCTCTCTCTCAAACACAAGTATAATACATAAGCTATACTGTTCCATAACCTTCCCCCGCAGCCCGGCATCAAACCAAGGCATATAATAATACAATACACACTCACTCTCACTCTCTCTCTCTCTCTCAAACACAAGTATAATACATAAGCTATACTGTTCCATAACCTTCCCCCGCAGCCCGGCATCAAACCAAGGCATATAATAATACAATATACATACACAATTGCAAATCCATGGCCAATCTGATTACTAACATGCTCGGTGAATAAATGAACGGGAGCCAGCGAGTGACCAAGCACCCAAGCGCACCCAAGCGCGCGCGCGCGCGCACACACACACACACACACACACACACACACACCTACACTACCGAGGATTAACCTCCCATTGTAGTACCTGCACCCTTTCATCTGCACCTGCACCTCTTCCATATTTCGCCTTCTGTCACACACACACACACACACACACACACACACACACACACACACACACACACACTACCGAGGATTAACCTCCCATTGTAGTACCTGCACCCTCTTCTTTACCCTAACCATACCAAAACAGTTTCTGTATGTATGTATGTTTGCGTGCATACGTGAGCGTTTGTGTTGTTCTGTATATGAGTAAGTAAATAAAAGTGTATAATGTACTGTATATCACTTACTCTCATGGTTATTTTATGATAATTTGTATTCTGCACATGCATCATTATTGTATTTATTTATTTTGTTTGTAAACTAAGCTTACCATCCTCATATCTGTACATCTCATGTTCATCCACTAAATTGTAAAATGTGTATTTTCAGCTCATGAGGCTGCCATTCTTTAATAAACCGTTTATTATTATTATTATTATTATTATTACACACACACACACACACACACACATGTAACTTGACCTTTCTACCCAGCCCACCCAAGGACAGATGACAGTAGGGCTAGACAACAGCAGAGATGGAGGGCGACAAGCGTAATATAAGGATAGATACCTAGATGGGTAGATATAGTTAAGATGGTCAGATACACTTAGATGGGCACAGATTGGTGGAAATATATAGGGCTAGATGGATAGATATAAAGAGATGCGGAGATTGGTTGTTGAAATTATGGGTAAGTGTGGTTAGATAGACAGGTATAGCTCGATGATCAGCAGCAATAGATAGATAGATAGATAGATAGATAGATAGATAGATAGATAGATAGATAGATAGATAGATAGATAGATAGATAGATAGATAGATAGATAGATAGACAGATACAGATAGACTCACTCAATATTTTATTTCGTAAAAGCTACATAAAACTTTGTACATAGTAAGAGAATTGTGAAGCACATTTATCTCATAGTTGGTTCACGGCTTTGAATAAAAGTCATTCTAGATTTTACTGCGTCAATGTCATTTTCCATTAAACATTCGATATTATAAATATTCAATAACATATTCTTTACTTCCTTCATAGATAGATAGACAGATAGATAGATGGATAGACAGACAGATAGATAGGTGACACGCTTGCCTACATAGGAAAATAATGCTCCATGGGTAATAATGCTCCATGGGTAATAATGCTCCATGGGTAATAATGCTCCATGGGTAATAATGCTCCATGGGTAATAATGCTCCATGGGTAATAATGCTCCATGGGTAATAATGTTCCATGGGTAATATGCTCCATGGGTAATAATGCTCCATGGGTAATAATGCTCCATGGGTAATAATGTTCCATGGGTAATAATGCTCCATGGGTAATAATGCTCCATGGGTAATAATGTTCCATGGGTAATAATGCTCCATGGGTAATAATGCTCCATGGGTAATAATGCTCCATGGGTAATGTTCCATGGGTAATAATGCTCCATGGGTAATAATGCTCCATGGGTAATAATGTTCCATGGGTAATAATGTTCCATGGGTAATAATGCTCCATGGGTAATAATGCTCCATGGGTAATAATGCTCCATGGGTAATCACAGAATCCTGAATAACTCAATTAATGGAATACAAAGGATAATAACTCAATGGAAACAATCTGGTAATATCCCAACCACTTTGACTCGCACAGATCCTTCCTAATCTCAGTAAAATCGCCATGAAATAGATGAACTGAAAAGTAAATGTGGCATCTGCTTTAAGGGGGGGGGGGGGGCACCGTTTTTTGTTTTGTTTTTATCTTTCTCTCTTTCCCTGGCTTGTATCCATTCGGCCCCATTCAGCCAACTGTTTTAAGACTTTTATCCCCATCCAGGTGTCGATTTCTTCCTGGCGAGCGATAGCGAGCCAGCATTGTATGGAGGAATCCGGCTTCGCCGGAGAAATTTTTCTATCGAAAAATTTACAAATTTAGCTTGCTGTCAAAACAAAAATATATATATATAAACTCGCCAGGAAAATATTGACACCTGGATGGGGGTAAACGTCTTAAAACAGTAGGCTGAATGGGGCCGAATGGATAAAAGCTAAAGAGAGAGGGAGAGAAAGAGAAAAAAAAAGCGAGGTGGGTTCCCTTAATGAACTAATAAGCACAACATATGAACTGTCCTCCTCTAATTGACCCCTTCTGTACCAGCGACGTGTTTCTATTTTTATTCTGGCTTTATTGTGACGACTATGTGCAGCTTTATTGTGACGACTATGTGCAGCTTTATTGTGACAACTATGTGCAGCTTTATTGTGACGACTATGTGCAGCTTTATTGTGACGACTATGTGCAGCTTTATTGTGACGACTATGTGCAGCTTTATTGTGACGACTATGTGCAGCTTTATTGTGACGACTATGTGCAGCTTTATTGTGACGACTATGTGCAGCTTTATTGTGACGACTATGTGCAGCTTTATTGTGACGACTATGTGCAGCTTTATTGTGACGACTATGTGCAGCTTTATTGTGACGACTATGTGCAGCTTTATTGTGACGACTATGTGCAGCTTTATTGTGACGACTATGTGCAGCTTTATTGTGACGACTATGTGCAGCTTTATTGTGACGACTATGTGCAGCTTTATTGTGACGACTATGTGCAGCTTTATTGTGACGACTATGTGCAGCTTAAGAAGGATCTGTGGTAGTATAAAGGGTTAAGGGAGAGCGTTCCAAGCCTGTTAATTGTGGAAGGCCCTTTTTAAACTGAACCAGATCGTCTAATAGTAGCCAGAATAAAGTACAAAATACGGCACCGGTAATGAAGGGGTTAAGGGGAGGTATTAAGTACAAAATACGGCACCGGTAATGAAGGGGTTAAGGGCAGGTATTAGTACAAAATACGGCACCGGTAATGAAGGGGTTAAGGGCAGGTATTAAGTACAAAATACGGCACCGGTAATGAAGGGGTTAAGGGCAGGTATTAAGTACAAAATACGGCACCGGTAATGAAGGGGTTAAGGGCAGGTATTAAGTACAAAATACGGCACCGGTAATGAAGGGGCTAAGGGCAGGTATTAAGTACAAAATACGGCACCGGTAATGAAGGGGTTAAGGGCAGGTATTAAGTACAAAATACGGCACCGGTAATGAAGGGGTTAAGGGCAGGTATTAAGTACAAAATACGGCACCGGTAATGAAGGGGTTAAGGGCAGGTATTAAGTACAAAATACGGCACCGGTAATGAAGGGGTTAAGGGCAGGTATTAAGTACAAAATACGGCACCGGTAATGAAGGGGTCAAGGGCAGGTATTAAGTACAAAATACGGCACCGGTAATGAAGGGGTTAAGGGCAGGTATTAAGTACAAAATACGGCACCGGTAATGAAGGGGTTAAGGGCAGGTATTAAGTACAAAATACGGCACCGGTAATGAAGGGGTTAAGGGCAGATATTAAGTACAAAATACGGCACCGGTAATGAAGGGGTTAAGGGCAGGTATTAAGTACAAAATACGGCACCGGTAATGAAGGGGTTAAGGGCAGGTATTTAGTTTGTTACCTAAGTTTTCATCAAGCTTAAAATTACACCCCCTTGACCCCCTTTCAAGATAAATTTGTACATTTTTCGGTAGAAAAATGTCCCGGCTGGAGGCCGCTTGCTCTTATATTACAGGCTCGCTATCGCTCGCCAGGAAAAAATCGACACCTTAATGGCACGAAAGGTCTTAAAATTGACAGAAATGGGGCAACATTTCTTAAAATGTCAAAACTACTAGGGCGAACGTCTCAAAAGCAATGGGGCTAAACATGAGGGAGAAACGGGTCCAGAAAAAAATCCCTCAAGTGGAAATCTCCCCTTAAGCGGTGTGTGTGTGTGTATTTACTTGCTTGTTCATCAAGGGGAATCCACGCAATGCGAGCTAAGCTATAATAATAATAATAATAATAATATTTATTCAGTTAGCAATTTACAGAGTTGGTACCACATAGTTTGTTACAAATATGACATGTACCAGCCTTGCATAATTCCAACTAAGGATAGCCCAATAAGGCCGTTAGGCGTATTTCCATTGGGGTCCTTGTGGGATTAGGTTAGCTGGGGAAAAATGGGGAGGATAAAGAAATGGATACTTTAGAAAAAGTATTTCTAGGGGGTTATTTTAAGATACCTTACATCCTATAGTAAATATCAGTAATCCGTAATCAGTAATCATTTCAGTTTGGTTTGTCTATCTCTTATGTCGCATTTAGTAGTAGACATAAGCTTGGTGCTCCCTTCTCGCAGCTGTCCGGTTCAGGTGTTCCTTCAGGCTACGTCTGAAGGAATACAGTGTTCTCTTTTCACGGACTGACTGGGGTAGGTCGTTCCAGTCTTTGATGGCGGTGAAGAAGAATGTTTGCTTACCCTGTCCTTGGATTCTCGGGACCTTAAAATTAAACATCCTGTTTCTTGTATTATGTCCACTCCTCTCATTTGCTTTAACAAAATCATTCTTTAGGTACTCTGGAGCTCTGTCATAGAAAATTTTGAAGGCATTAGTGAGCCTGATTTGTTTGGCCCTGTCAGAGACATTGAGCATACCTAGTGACTGAAGTTGTTCCTGGCCAACATGTGATCTGGGTCCTAGGTTCAGCATGAACCTAACCATTTTATTTTGAGTGACCTGAAGTTTGTGCTGTGCTGATTTAGATGACGCAGAGTACCAGGATGACACAGAATAGTCAAAATGACATTGAACAAGCGCTTCGCAGAGGGTCTTTTTGGTCGCCGCGGGCAAGCATCCCACCTGTCTATACAGGTATTTTATACGTGCTCTACACTTACTCAGGATAGATTCCAAAATTGTTTCACCTGACAAACTCGCGTCCAGTTTTAGTCCGAGATATTTAACTTGTGACACTGTTGTTATAGGAATATCATTACAGTTGACCGAGAAGCCCACAATGTCTTTCAGTTTGCGTTTTGTTCCACATAAGATGGCTTCCGTCTTGCCCAGGTGAAGAGATAGTCTATTGTCCACTAGCCATTCACTACATGATTCTAGTTCTTTGGAAAGTGAAGCGGCAATACTTATTGGGTCTTTTCCTGAAACCAGGAGCACGCTGTCGTCTGCATACAGTAATAATTTACATGAGACGCTCAGTTCCATGTCGTTCACATAACAGAGAAAGAGTAAGG
>JBAKBP010020749.1:0-41966 GCA_037953745.1 Lithodes maja | reverse complement strand
GTATAGGGGGAAAGGTGCGTGAGTTGTGGGAGAGATGATTACTGTAGTATAGTATAGGGGGAAAGGTGCGTGAGTTGTGGGAGAGATGATTACTGTAGTATAGTATAGGGGGAAAGGTGCGTGAGTTGTGGGAGAGATGATTACTGTAGTATAGTACAGGGGGAAAGGTGCGTGAGTTGTGGGAGAGATGATTACTGTAGTATAGTATAAGGGGAAAGGTGCGTGAGTTGTGGGAGAGATGATTACTGTAGTATAGTAGAGGGGGAAAGGTGCGTGAGTTGTGGGAGAGATGATTACTGTAGTATAGTATAAGGGGAAAGGTGCGTGAGTTGTGGGAGAGATGATTACTGTAGTATAGTATAAGGGGAAAGGTGCGTGAGTTGTGGGAGAGATGATTACTGTAGTATAGTACAGGGGGAAAGGTGCGTGAGTTGTGGGAGAGATGATTACTGTAGTATAGTATAAGGGGAAAGGTGCGTGAGTTGTGGGAGAGATGATTACTGTAGTATAGTAGAGGGGGAAAGGTGCGTGAGTTGTGGGAGAGATGATTACTGTAGTATAGTATAAGGGGAAAGGTGCGTGAGTTGTGGGAGAGATGATTACTGTAGTATAGTATAAGGGGAAAGGTGCGTGAGTTGTGGGAGAGATGATTACTGTAGTATAGTACAGGGGGAAAGGTGCGTGAGTTGTGGGAGAGATGATTACTGTAGTATAGTATAAGGGGAAAGGTGCGTGAGTTGTGGGAGAGATGATTACTTGTATTAGGAGCTTAACCCCTTCTGTACCGGTGAAGTCACTTTAACTGTATTATGGCTGCTCTTACAATATTTGATTCAGTTTAAAAAATGCCTCGGGCAATTTTTCGAACTCTCCTATTTAATAAGCCTCTTTACTACCACAGATCCTTTCCAAACTGCTCAAAATTGTCGAAATATACCTATAATTAAATTGAAAACAACGTCGCAGGTACATAAGTGGTTAATACATTCTGACAACACCAGCTTACGCAAATATTTGACCACTTGCGAGTTTTGGTCTATAAGGAAGTTGGAGTCGTGAATGTCGATATTAAGCATAAATGCAATAATAATGTAGGTTTCTGATGGATAAAAAGTATATTGAATTAATGTTTATGTATTTATAAATGCACTATAACCGTATTTTAGCGGGTAATTCTGCTAAATATCGTTGTCTGCAGCTCCAACTTCCTTATAGAACGAAACTCGCAAGTGGCCAATTGAGTGTTTGGTTGGGTGACTGGGATGGTTGGGGGTGTATAGGGTAAGTAGGGGTAGGTGGGTAGGTGGGTGGGAGGGTGTACAGTTTAAGGGGAGATGGGCTGTGTTTATGGTCCCTTTTCTTCATGTTTAACCCCATTAGTTTTCAGATTATAAGACGTTTGGCGATTTTAAGACCTTTCTCCCCATTTCTTTGTCAATATTAAGATTTTTCGTGTCAATTAGGTATCAATTTTTTCCTAGCGAGCGATAGCGAGCCTGTAATTTAAGAGAAACCGACCTTTGGCCGGAAATTTTTCTCTATAAAAAATGTACAAATATATCTTGAGGAGGGTCTTGGGTGGGTGTGTTCTTAAGCTTGAAGGAGGTCTAGGGAGGAAACAAATATAATAAAAAAAGTATACATAAATAAGCAAATAAATAAGCCCATCTCCCCTTAAAACCCCTTCTCCCTCATGTTTAGCATATTAGTTTTGAGGTTTTAAGACGTTTGTTCTGTTAGTTTGGCGATTTTGAGACCTTTCACCCCATTAATTTGTCAATATTAACACCTTTCGTGCCATTTAGCTGTCGATTTTTTCCTGGCGAGCCTGTAATTTTAGAAGGAACCGGTCTTTGGCTGGGACATTTTTCTACAGAAAAATGTACCAATTTATCTTTATAGGGTGTCATTTTTTTTTTTAAAGTTTGATGGAAGTTTAGCGAGGAAACCAAAAGAATAAAGGAATATATATATACTATATAAAAATCATCGTAGACTATCACAGAGAGACTAGGACATACCGTAATCGCTTCGTGAGGATCTACCGTCCTTTGGTAATCGATGGGGAACGCCACCTGCATTCTCCTGCAACTTGTGATCACCCACAAAACCCCCCAGCCTCACCTACCCAAACGCCCCCTATAGGGACGACCACAACCAAATCAACAACATTACCTAGCACCAGCCCCCGCAACTCAACCCAAATCTCACAACCGCCACCCTCCCCATACATACATACATACATAACATTTTAAGACTGAGTGTTCCACACATAAGTGCAGTTTCAGTCTCTTGTCCTAATGGCGGCGTTCCAGGCAACCCTGTTAAGGGCTGCTTCACTTGTCAAGTTCTTGGATTTGAGATCGGCGCATATAGTCCGATCCCAGGTCTTCCTCGGTCCACCCCTTGGTGCAGCTCCCTCCACAATCACAGACCTGCATTTTTTCACCCAATTTTCTTCATCCATTTTCTCCACATGTCCATACCATCCCAGTCTACTTGTACGCATCACCTCGCTAATACTCTTTATACCTAAACGTCTCCTCAGCTCAACATTTGTTATTCTATCCTGTAGCCTGGCCCCACACATCCATCTTAGTCAAGGAAATGGGTGCAAGAATTGCTCACAAGGTGATACAAGCATGAAACTTCCCGGAAATGTTCACAAGGACCTACTTTACAATTTCAGAGCAGGAGCCACCGATATTTCTGTATTGCATAGCAACGGTTGCTAGGCAAAGCATTTTCCTTAGCAACCGGCAGCAACGATGCAGTTTCTGAACTACTATGAAGTGTTATGACTTTGTACTTTTATTTATTTTCCTATATTCACTCCTAAAATGGTTCAAAAGATGTATAAAAGCATATATATATCTATATAATAGAGTGAATGTCAGCACACAACCAGGGCACACTGGTGACATCACTGCTGTGTAACTCAGCATGGGGTTCAGTGCCAGCTGATCTAGATATACTAGTACTTTAATAAGTACTAGTATATCTAGATCAGTGTCCCAAATGCTATCTAACAGCCCCAAATCCACTAGCTACTAAACTGTAGTTTGTAGTTGGTAGATGTAGTTAGATAGCCGCGCCTGAATTGACAGGATGTGCCAGCGCGGGAGAGCCGAGCCAAGGGTAACGGGGCTTAAGAATTACCCGGAAGGTGTACAGATCGCACGGGACTTAAATGGCACTGGATGAACGATCGGGCTAGGTGTAGGGAAACTGAACCTAGTTGTATCCCATAAAGGAATGTGTGCAACAGATGTATTTGATAAAGGTGGTAAAAGGATAAACCCTCGGCCTTAATCATATTTTGTTTCCAGTTTCAGCAAGTTTGATATATTTGATCTGCGCACAGTGATAGTCAAGACGTACTGAATATTCACAGAAATGGCCAGTGCCTCATCTTCATCTGTTCAAGCAACTGATTGGACTATCTGTGTTTTTTGTCAACTGGACACCAAAGAGTCTCTCATATCACCAACTGACAGAGGCTATGAAACCATAGTAGACAACATCACACAGTTTAGTAACCTTGACTCAATGCCAATCAAAATCAATCTGGCACGACTTGACCATGGGAATGGTATTCAATTAACATTGAAAGAACAGAATGCAAAGTGGCACAAATCTTGTTATCAGAAGTTTTCACATACCAAACTGGAATGCGCAAAACGAAAGCACAAGTCTGAGGAAGATGGGACTGCTTCAAAACGAAATTTCACACATAGCACTAGCAGTGGTGGTGATACTGCCTCAAGTGGACAGTACGACACCGTACTGTGTCTTGTGTTGGTATCTATGTCGCTAATTAGAATGAGGAACAGAAGAGGCGCTAGCACTGTTCCTTGGGGCACTGAGCTTTTGATATCCGAAGTGTTCATATATAACGCCTAATTTCGCTAACTATATCTTCGTAACAGCCACAACAACACAATCTTCGTAACAGCCACAACAACACAACCTCACAAATTCCCAGCAGTCCAAAAAAACATCACTCATCATTATCATTTCAATCATCACCACTCATCACCATTTCAATCGCCACCGCCAATCCTCACCAGTCCAATACCCATAACTCATCACTATTTCAATCATCACCGCCTCAATAACGCCTCAATAATTATGGCAGCAATTGTCCCAAATGCTTCTTTTGTTCCCAGCAGCAAACAAAGGAGAACCTCCGCGAAGTCTGTACATTTCAACTAGATTTTCGTGTGAGGAAATGCGCACATGATCTACAAGATGAAAATCTTCTTGCAAAATTAAGTGCAGGAGACCTTATTGCCCAGGAGGCAAAGCATCATGCAAACTGCCTTACAAACCTGTACAATAGAGCACGTGCAAAGGTATCACAGGATCAGGATGCCTCAGATGACCAGACATGTAAAGGAATTGCTTTGGCTCAGCTGATTTCCTACATTGAGGAGAAGAGGCAAGATGAGGATGTGAAGGTGTTCAGACTTGCCGATCTTGTGAAGCTCTACACTGACAGGCTAAATCAACTTGGAGTGGATGTTACTGCACGAGTAAACAGTAAGCATCTGAAAGACCGCATTCTCATGCATCTCCCAAGGATGAAAGCTTACAAAGAAGGACGAGATGTGTTCATGGCTTGTGAAGAAGATGTTGGCTCTATTCTCCGAGAAGGATACCAGACTGATCGAGACGAGCACGAGACGAGACGAGACGAGACGAGTGTCATGATGACCCAAATTGCTGAAATGATCCGACAGGACATCTTCGCACACAAAATAACATTCTCTGGATCGTTTGGCCATAACAGCCAAGTGGAGTCTGTTCCACGGTCCCTTTTGTCACTGGTCAGCATGCTTATCAATGGTTCAAACATCACAGATCAAACATCCAACACAACTATCAGCCAACCAATACTATCCATTGCTCAGCTGTTGGTGTACAACAGCATCAAGAGACGCAGGGATTCTGTGAGAAATCCACAAGTATATCACAGCAAAGATCGTGAAACGCCACTACCCGTCTATGTAGGTCTTAAGGCTCATGCACTAACCAGAGATAGAAAGTTGATTGAGAGTCTATATACTCTTGGTATGTCGGCATCATACAACCGCACAATGGACTTGATCACATCATTGGGTAATAACGTCTGTGACTATTACCATCAGATTGGCACAGTCTGTCCTCCTCAACTTCGCAAAGGGCATTTCATCACCAGTGCTGCAGACAACATCGACCACAACCCTAGCTCTGCGACATCTACAAGTTCATTCCATGGCACCAGCTTGTCCTTGTTCCAGAATCTCACTCCGCGAGATGTCTGTGAAGATGAAGACAATGGCCAAGGATTCACTAATTCAATAACTCAAGAGATGGGGTTGAGGAAAATGAGCGACTTGCCCCTTTCATACACTGAACTGAAACCAACACGGTTGCCAAAAAATGACGTCTTTGTCCCACCCATCCCTGCAGACCTGGCTTCTTCCAACACCCCTTTGACCAAGGACATGGACAAGGTATGACTGGCTGAGTCATGTTGAGAAACATCATGCAGATGACATATCAGCAGAGGCGACTTTGTCTTGGGCAGCATACCATGCCAGCAGAGTGCCAGACCCAGACATTCTGCCATCTGTGAATGCCATGATGCCTCTCTTTGTTGAGGAAGCCAGCTCACCATCTATGCTTCGGCATTGCATGGAAGTGGTGAAGTCAGCAGTTCATCACCTCAACCCTGGCCAGACTCCAGTGATTAATGGGGACCAACCTCTGTATGATAATTGCTCACAAGGTGATACAAGCATAAAACTTTCCACAATAGTTCACACAGACCTATTTTACAATTTCAGGGCAGGAGCCACCGAGATTTCAGTGTTGCATAGCAACGGTTGCTAGGCAAATCATTTTCCTTAGCAACCGGCAGCAACAATGCAGTTTCTGGAAAACTGTGAGGTGCTATGGTTTTTTCTCGTGAGAAACCTGATGGATGTGACAACGGAAGTCTTTAAGCATTATATGGAGAAATCCGGCTTCACCGGAGACACTTTTCTATCGAAAAATGTACAAATTTAGCTTGCTGTCAAAACAACAAAAATATATATATGCTGGCTCGCTACCGCTCGCCAGGAAAATATTGACACCTGGATGGGGTAAACGTCTTAAAACAGTAGGCTGAATGGGGCCAAATGGATAAAACCCAAAGAGAGAGGGAGAGAAAGAGAAAAAAAGCGAGGTGGGTTCCCTTAAGATAACCTTGGACAGCCATCTCAAAACGGTGCCTGATCAATCAGAGCGGCTCCTTGAATAGTCTGGCTCATTAACCCATTCAGTACCGGTGACGTCTTCTACATTATGTTTTGGCAAATACTAGAAGATTGTATTCAGCTTAAGAGGTACGTCTACCGATTAATATATATTTTTTTTGTTTTTGCTTCAGACTATATCGGTTAATCCTTTTAGCTACCATATATTGTTCCTAAGCTGCACAATATCGTTTAAATATACAGTAGTTAGAATATAATTGGAAAGACGTCGCTGGTACAGACAGCAAACAGACTCGGGGAGAGATGCTCTCGATGCAAGGTAAACGCAAGGTAAGGTGAGGGAAATTACATGAATTTTTGTCAGCACTATACCAATATTGTTCCCTAACATATATTTCACGACTTTATACAATCAACGAAAGGACACAAAATAATTCAGGTTTTTGCACAGTCACAATTCAATTAGTTATATCCTAGATATTAGGATATTAGATATTAGATATTAGATAATCGCTTAAGCGATTATCTAGGCTCTGCAGGATTAGCCGTAATCAGAATGTTATGCACCATTGTTTTCAATAAACAAAGAACACGAATAAATAATGAATAAAGTCAGGTCTGGAAGTTTCTGAATTAAAGTTCTAAAATGTTCAAACAACTATGACAATTTAACGCCACTGAAGTAGCCGATACAGATGAAAAAGAGACCCAAAAATGTTGCCAAAAAGATGTTGATCTAAAATCATTAACTACATTTTTTATAATTTATTTATTTAACCTGGCGGAAAAAATAATTCCCTTTAGATTATGTCTCGATAGGTATTGGAAATATGAAATTATTATGTCTCTATAACATAATACCAAGTCATACCTTGTGAGGAGTTCGCCACACTTCTAGCAGCACTGAGGAGCGCGCCGCCCTTCGTTCTGGGTGGTGATTTGGTGCAGCAGACTATTCGAAGGGGCAGCACGCTCCCCTGCGAAGATGGGCTCGTCTGGCACTTTTTGCAGTTCGACATCGAGGGCTCGCTTGAAGTTGTCTAACGAGACGTCCCTTATGTCTCTTACTCGCCGTGGGAGTTTGTTGATGAGACGTGGGCCTCTGTGTGATAACCAGCCCTCTCGCAGAGAGCCCATAGCACCCCTGTTATTCATCCGGGGGATATTGCATTCCCAGCCTCTCCTATCACTGAATTTCACGACTATCCGGGGTATGTCATATCTTACTAACTCTTGGTCATCCTCCTTTCGGGACTTCGGTGAGACTTTTTCTATTGCACTAGACATATCGAAAGCCTTCGATAGAGTCTGGCATAAATCTTTAATTTCTAAACTACCCTCCTTCGGTTTCTATCCCTCCATCTGTGCCTTTGTCTCTAATTTCCTTTCCGGCCGTTCCATAGCTGCGGTTGTGGACGGCCATTGTTCACTTCCTCACCCTATAAACTCCGGTGTTCCTCAGGGCTCTGTCCTATCTCCTATTCTCTTTCTAATTTTTATAAATGATCTCCTTAACTGTACCTTAATTCCCATCCATTCATACGCAGACGACTCAACCTTACACTACTCCATTAGTTTTTCAGAACGTCCCAGCCAGCAATCCCTCAACGACAAACGTAATGAAGCCATAGAACTCTTAAATTCTGATCTAAATACTATTTCCAATTGGGGCAGAGAAAACCTTGTTAATTTTAATGCTTCCAAAACCCAATTTCTCCATCTATCTACCCGTCAGGATCTCCCAGCGAACTATCCCTTATTCTTCAACAATACAAAAATCAACCCTTCATCTTCTCTCAATATTCTTGGTGTCTCTTTTTCTTCTGCTCTCATTTGGAAGGACCATATTACCAGTCTTGCTAAGGCAGCCTCCCAGAAGCTGGGTGTGCTCAACCGTCTTAGGGGGTTCTTTTCCCCTGCACAGCTTCTTGCTCTGTACAGGGGCATAGTGCGCCCTTGTATTGAGTATTGTTCACATGTGTGGGGAGGTTCCTCTCACACCGCTCTCCTAGACAAAGTTGAAAGGAAGGCCTTTCGTATCATTAACTCCCGTCCACTCACCAACTCTCTGCAATCTCTCTCTCTTCGCCGCAATGTTGCATCTCTCTCGCTATTCTATCGCTACTATAATAATCAGTGTTCCTCAGAGCTATCCCAGTGCATACCACCTCCTTTACGTAGGGCACGTGGTACCCGTCTTGCAACTCAATCCCACCCCTACTCTGTGCAACTCTCCAACCCAAGAGTGAAACGTTACTCTCAAACTTTCTTCTACTCTACATCTGAGCTCTGGAACTCTCTCCCAGAATCAGTCTTTCCCTCTTCCTATGACTTAAATTGCTTCAAACTCAGTGTGTCCAGGCATTTTGGCTCGAACGTCCCTTGATTTTGGCCCTGTCACTCTTTCAACTATGGGGGAGGCACTCGCTATAGGCAGTTATGCCTTTTGCCTCCCTCAATCACATAGAAAAAAAAAAAAAAAAAAAAAATGTAGGTTTGGTACTAAACCCTCCGCGATTTTCCACGTGTATATTATTAGGTAACGTTCTCTTCTACGTTCCAGCGAGTACAGATTCAGTGTTCTTAAACGCTCCCAATAGTGTAGCTGTTTTACCGAACTTATATGCGAAGTGAAATTTCTTTGTACACTCTGTAAGTCATTTATTTCACATGCTTTGTATGGGTATGTTAATACGCTACAGTATTCAAGCCGCGGTAGCACTAGAGATTTGAAGAGCGTTATCATAGGTAATAATTCACCGCGTATTTTAAATGTACGCAGAACCAACCCTTTAGACGTTTTGCAACCGCAACTTTGACCTGGTTATGTTCTTTGAAACCCATATTTTCAGACATTAACACCCCAAGGTCTTTCACACTGTCTTTCCGTTCTATTATGTGGTTAGAATCTGTTAGGTAGTTTGTATTTTCTTTAACGACATTATTATCGCCGTACCGTATTAATTGGAATTTGTCTTCATTGAATTGCATGTTGTTTTCCCTGGTCCACTGGAACACTACATTTAAGTCTTCCTGCAGCCGGCCCGTGTCCTCTTGTGTGTTTACTATCTTGCTTAGTTTTGTGTCATCAGCAAAAGACGACACCGACACCGTACTGTGTCTTGTGTTGGTATCTATGTCGCTAATTAGAATGAGGAACAGAAGAGGCGCTAGCACTGTTCCTTGGGGCACTGAGCTTTTGATATCCGAAGTGTTCATATATAACGCCTAATTTCGCTAACTATATCTTCGTAACAGCCACAACAACACAATCTTCGTAACAGCCACAACAACACAACCTCACAAATTCCCAGCAGTCCAAAAAAACATCACTCATCATTATCATTTCAATCATCACCACTCATCACCATTTCAATCGCCACCGCCAATCCTCACCAGTCCAATACCCATAACTCATCACTATTTCAATCATCACCGTACAATTGAGGCATTATTGAGGCACATTATAGCCATGAAGGCCACCAAGTAGACAATGACAAAGGTTAAGGCCTTGGGTAAACCAGAAAACAAAAATGACGCCTTGTGCGGGGTCGATCCTGTCTTGATAGCTTAATTGTTGCAAATTTCCCCTGCATAGTGGACTGCATTATGTGTATGGACCCTGTTTTAATTGCTTAAATGTGTGTGTCTTTGTTGTCCTCAGTTAGAAACAAGGTTGTTGAGGAAACTATTTATAGAATATATCGTGCAATACTTTATTGGTAACAGGTGACATGTATGCATTGCATACCTATATACCTATTGACTACCATTTATTTTATATTAAATTGTACTTTTAGCTACATAATATGTATAATCCTGAGTGTAATGATATCGTCTATTGTTAACAAATTCATTAAACCAGACTACAATTATTGTACTATAAGGCATATGTGAAGTAGCTTTCAGTTATGTATTATATGAATCGAATCTAACAATATAAGGATTAAGATGACCAATATGGCAAAGACACGTTGAATTATGATCATTCCATTAAATAACTGCAACCCACAATACATCGATAATATAAAAGTGGTTTATAACTACAGGAATACTATACTTGATAACGAAAACAGGTGCAAAGTATATATATATATATATATATATATATATATAAGTACAGTATATATATATATATATATATATATATATATATATATATATACAGTATATATAATAATAATATATATATATATATATATATATATATATATATATATATGGGAAAAAGTTGGTAAGCTTTTTATCACACCATTGCTGAGCGGGCTTAAGCGTTGGATGTCCTTTTGATTAACTGTAGTTCAAATCCTGGCTGAAGCGTAGTTTACTATTGTTGAGATATTATGCACACATACACACACGCATTATATATATATATATATATATATATATATATATATATATATATATATATATATATATATATATATTATTATTAGTTTTTTCAATTCAAGGCAATCGTATGTTTGTTAGATGGCACTTATAATAAACGTTTCCTTTGTTATCACCTTCTCTTAATATAATAAACATCAATATACGGAGGTCGGCTTGGGCAAGGGTATAACATCCACGCTCTTTGTGTACCTTCCAGACGTTCGCTCATTTACGCTCACCTTGCCCTACTTTTAAATAAATATCTCCAAAAATAGTCATAATCAAAAGTAAGTGATAACCCTTTGAAGCAGACGCGTTTTAGCAGTACATATTTGGCTATCATTAGACGATTTTATGCAGCTTAGGAAGATTTTGTGGGTATTAAAAGGGTAAATACTATCTCAATCAACCCTTTTACTTCCATATACCGTTACTAATCTGAATAAAATCGTCTAATATTAGCCAGAAATAGAATAGAAACGCGTATTGGAGCTTGAAAGTGTTAATACTGTAAGCTATTTTCGTGTATACCGGTTATTACGTAAAATTGTGAAGAAATATTATTTGACCTATTTTTACGGGGCCCCAGATGTCCGGTTTAAGTGGACAGACTATGGTTAATTATAATAATATTATACAGTTTAGCCAAATTATATTCAGGTACAAACTATATATACCATTAATATAGAAAACTTTTAAAATACGAATACAATATTGTGATTACGTTTAAACCTTTATTGATATACTTCATAAACTAGTTACAACTTTCTGATGAAAGAACAAATGGACAAAACATTATCTAAACTAATGGAATACAATCTATAATATGTATAAACATAATCATATGCTAATGTTAGTGTCGTTGATAATAAGATGTTGGACGGTCTTGTCTGGATCAGTGTCAGCTCTCAATCATGAATCTTATTGTATTTTTCAAACAATGTTAATATCTGCAAATATATCGCACGTTAAAATTAGATCACATGAAATATACAAAACATTAATGGTCATGACCTGTTTACCGTAATATGGGTATAATATGGTAACAAACGTAAATACTATGCGGAAATACCCCCGAAGCATAATAATATATTACCCAGTTCACAGCCGGGCGGTAAGAGGTGAGAGCCTCACTGCCTGGTTGTCTGATCGAGTCCTGAGTTAATACAAGACTTGGTCAGACTGTGACTGGTTAGGTGGCCACCGAACAGACTGGACAGATCGTCTAGTATTAGTTAAGTGGCCACTGACATATCCCAAGGTTAAGGCCTTGGGTACAAACAAATTTAAATTTCTATGAAAACATTTCACACTGATATTTGGTATTGATAAATACGTTCAATGTAATGAAAAAGAGTTCCTTAGTAATGAAAATAGGGTGCCCAAAGTAATGAAAGGTGAAAGTTACTCCTGAGTAAACTATTGAAAAGGAGGCCCTGAGTAATGAAATAGGGTGCCCAAAGTAATGAAAAGGTGACCGTAAGACTCCTGAGTAAACTATTGAAAAGGAGGCCCTTTGTCATTACTCTTCTGAGTAATGCGAAGGAGGCACCTGAGTAATGAAAAAGAACCCCTAAGTAATGAAAAGGAGAATCTGAGTAATGAAAAAGAACCCCTAAGTAATGAACAGGACACTCTATAAACTATTGTTTTATTAATTTCACCACACCATAAGGGATCTGAGACAGTAAAAAAAGGTTAAGTGAGATAGTTCGAAGCCTGTCAATTACTGGAGACCATTTTTAATCTGAATAACATCGTCTAATATTTACCAAAATTATGTGAACAAGATGGCACCGGTACTGAGAGGGTGAAAACAAAAAATAAACTCCTTTGACGCCTAGAGCGGGGTCGATCCTGGGATGACTGAGGTTAGACTCCAAGATGCTCTGCACTTCACCAACCAGCCGTTGATAACGGTATGGAAAGTTATAGAATGTGAATTACTAACAAAACATAATAACACAAACACAAGGTAGTTCGGTGTACTAGAAATAGTAGTAGTAGTTCCAGTAGTGTCCTTCCGGCTAATTGACGTCCTGGTTCCTGAATAGACCACTCTGGTTCCTGTAGGGGCCTTTCCTGCTCATTGCCGTCCTGATAACTAGTAGTAGTATATACAGTTATACCCAGTATATACAATATATATATATATATATATACTACTAATTATCAGGACGGCACCTAACTACCTGTGTTTTTACTTTTACATTATCGATGTTTAGCTAGACGATTTTATTACACTCGTGATTATACATATTATTTAGTTATAGGTATAATTTAATGTAAAGTATAAATTGGTATTCAATAGGTAAAACATGCAATGCATACTTGTCACCTGTTACCAATAAAGCAATGCACGATATATTATATAAATATTTTAATCAACAACCCGTTTTCTAACTGAGGAAAACAAAGACAGCAACATCTAATCAATTAAAACATGGTCCATACAACTAATGCAGTCCACTATGCAGGGGAAACTTGCAACAAGTAGTTTTAAGCTGTTGTGGGTTGAAACATTAGTTGGTAAAAGTTAAGAGAAAAAGGTTGTTGTTGTTCTTTTCGTTCCCGAGGCTGCCTGGCCGAACAGCCACAAGTTCCTAGGGAAGGATATGTATAGTCATGAAGGATATGTATAGTCATGAAGGATATGTATAGTCATGAAGGATATGTATAGTCATGAACGATATGTATAGTCATCAAGGATATGTATAGTCATGAAGGATACAGTCAACAAGGTTAACTCTTTCTGTACCAGTGACATCTTTGTACATTTATTCTAGGTATATTAAGCCGATTGTGTGCAGTTTAAAGGGATCTGAGACGGTAAAAAAAAAGGTTCAGTGAGATAGTTCGAAGCCTGTCAATTACTGGATACCCTATTTAATCTGAATAACATCGTTTAATATTAGCCACAATTCTGTGAACAAGATGGCACCGGTACTGATAGGTTAAGGACTTGGGTATAACAAAACAAACAAAAAACACATTGTCGCCTTGAACGGGGTCGACCTGGGATGACTGAGGTAAGACTTCAAGACTCTGCACTTCACCATATATATATATATATATATATATATATATATATATATATATATATATATATATATATATTATACTACAAAGACATGTCAGCAAGAAATTCTGCTTAATATTGATAACCACAACTCCAGCTTCCTTAAAGCCTAAAAGTCGCAAGGGGTGAACTGAGGATTACCCATACATTGACAGTACATTGACCGCTCCCTTTCTACCATCATCTACTGTACATTGACAGCTACCTTTCTACCATCATCTACTGTACATTGACCGCTACCTTTCTACCATCATCTACTGTACATTGACCGCTACCTTTCTACCATCATCTACTGTACATTGACCGCTCCCTTTCTACCATCATCTACTGTACATTGACCGCTCCCTTTCTACCATCATCTACTGTACATTGACTGCTACCTTTCTACCATCATCTACTGTACATTGACCGCTCCCTTTCTACCATCATCTACTGTACATTGACCGCTACCTTTCTACCATCATCTACTGTACATTGACTGCTACCTTTCTACCATCATCTACTGTACATTGACCGCTACCTTTCTACCATCATCTACTGTACATTGACCGCTCCCTTTCTACCATCATCTACTGTACATTGACTGCTACCTTTCTACCATCATCTACTGTACATTGACCGCTCCCTTTCTACCATCATCTACTGTACATTGACCGCTCCCTTTCTACCATCATCTACTGTACATTGACCGCTACCTTTCTACCATCATCTACTGTACATTGACCGCTACCTTTGTACCATCATCTACTGTACATTGACCGCTCCCTTTCTACCATCATCTACTGTACATTGACCGCTACCTTTCTACCATCATCTACTGTACATTGACCGCTACCTTTCTACCATCATCTACTGTACATTGACCGCTACCTTTGTACCATCATCTACTGTACATTGACCGCTCCCTTTCTACCATCATCTACTGTACATTGACCGCTCCCTTTGTACCATCATCTACTGTACATTGACCGCTCCCTTTCTACCATCATCTACTGTACATTGACCGCTACCTTTCTACCATCATCTACTGTACATTGACCGCTACCTTTCTACCATCATCTACTGTACATTGACTGCTACCTTTCTACCATCATCTACTGTACATTGACCGCTACCTTTCTACCATCATCTACTGTACATTGACCGCTACCTTTCTACCATCATCTACTGTACATTGACCGCTCCCTTTCTACCATCATCTACTGTACATTGACCGCTCCCTTTCTGCCATCATCTACTGTACATTGACCGCTACCTTTCTACCATCATCTACATTGACCGCTACCTTTCTACCATCATCTACTGTACATTGACCGCTCCCTTTCTACCATCATCTACTGTACATTGACCGCTACCTTTCTACCATCATCTACATTGACCGCTACCTTTCTACCATCATCTACTGTACATTGACCGCTACCTTTCTACCATCATCTACATTGACAGCTACCATTCTACCATCATCTACTGTACATTGACCGCTCCCTTTCTACCATCATCTACTGTACTTTGACCGCTACCTTTCTACCATCATCTACTGTACATTGACCGCTACCTTTCTACCATCATCTACTGTACATTGACCGCTATTTTTGTACCATCATCTACTGTACATTGACTGCTACCTTTCTACCATCATCTACTGTACATTGACTGCTACTTTTCTACCATCATCTACTGTACATTGACCACTACCTTTCTACCATCATCTACTGTACATTGACTGCTACCTTTCTACCATCATCCACTGTACATTGGCCGCTCCCTTTCTACCATCATATACTGTACATTGACTGCTCCCTTTCTACCATCATCTACTGTACATTGACTGCTACCTTTCTACCATCATCTACTGTACATTGACCGCTCCCTTTCTACCATCATCTACTGTACATTGACCTCTCCCTTTCTAACATCATCTACTGTACATTGACTGCTACCTTTCTACCATCATCTACTGTACATTGACCGCTACCTTTGTACCATCATCTACTGTACATTGACTGCTACCTTTCTACCATCATCTACTGTACATTGGCCGCTCCCTTTCTACCATCATCTACTGTACATTGACCGCTCCCTTTCTACCATCATCTACTGTACATTGACCTCTCCCTTTCTACCATCATCTACTGTACATTGACCGCTACCTTTGTACCATCATCTACTGTACATTGACCGCTACCTTTCTACCATCATCTACATTGACCGCTCCCTTTCTACCATCATCTTCTGTACATTGACCGCTCCCTCTCTACCATCATCTACATTGACCACTCTCTTTCCACCATCATTTACTGTACATTGACTGCTACCTTTCTACCATCATCTACTGTACATTGACTGCTACCTTTCTACCATCATCTACTGTACATTGACTGCTACCTTTCTACCATCATCTACTGTACATTGACCTCTCCCTTTCTAACATCATCTACTGTACATTGACTGCTACCTTTCTACCATCGTCTACTGTACATTGACCGCTACCTTTGTACCATCATCTACTGTACATTGACCGCTACCTTTGTACCATCATCTACTGTACATTGACCGCTCCCTTTCTACCATCATCTACTGTACATTGACTGCTACCTTTGTACCATCATCTACTGTACATTGACCGCTACCTTTGTACCATCATCTACTGTACATTGACCGCTACCTTTCTACCATCATCTACTGTACATTGACCGCTACCTTTCTACCATCATCTACTGTACATTGACCGCTCCCTTTGTACCATCATCTGCTGTACATTGACCGCTACCTTTCTACCATCATCTACTGTACATTGACCGCTCCCTTTGTACCATCATCTACTGTACATTGACCGCTCCCTTTCTACCATCATCTACTGTAGATTGACTGCTACCTTTCTAACATAATCTACTGTGCATTGACCGCTCCCTTTCTACCATCATCTACTGTAGATTGACTGCTACCTTTCTAACATAATCTACTGTGCATTGACCGCTCCCTTTCTACCATCATCTACTGTACATTGACCGCTCCCTTTCTACCATCATCTACTGTACATTGACCGCTACCTTTCTACCATCATCTACTGTGCATTGACCGCTCCCTTTCTACCATCATCTACTGTAGATTGACCGCTCCCTTTCTACCATAATCTACTGTACATTGACCGTTCCCTTGCTACCATCATCTACTGTACATTGACCGCTCCCTTTCTACCATCATCTACTGTACATTGACTGCTACCTTTCTACCATCATCTGCTGTACATTGACCGCTACCTTTCTACCATCATCTACTGTGCATTGACCGCTACCTTTCTACCATAATCTACTGTACATTGACCGTTCCCTTGCTACCATCATCTACTGTACATTGACCGCTCCCTTTCTACCATCATCTACTGTACATTGACCCTTACCTTTCTACCATCATCTACATTGACCACTCCCTTTCTACCATCATCTACACTGACAGCTACCTTTCTACCATCATCTACTGTACATTGACTGCTACCTTTCTAACATCATCTACTTTACATTGACTGCTACCTTTCTACCATCATCTACTGTACATTGACTGCTACCTTTCTAACATCATCTACTGTACATTGACTGCTACCTTTCTAACATCATCTACTTTACATTGACTGCTACCTTTCTAACATCATCTACTGTACATTGACTGCTACCTTTCTAACATCATCTACTTTACATTGACCGCTACCTTTCTACCATCATCTACTGTATATTGACCGCTACCTTTCTACCATCATCTACTGTACATTGACTGCTACCTTTCTACCATCATCTACTGTACATTGACCGCTACCTTTCTACCATCATCTACTGTACATTGACCGCTATCTTTCTACCATCATCTACTGTACATTGACCACTACCTTTCTACCATCATCTACTGTACATTGACCGCTCCCTTTCTACCATCATCTACTGTACATTGACCGTTCCCTTTCTACCATCATCTACTGTACATTGACTGCTCCCTTTCTACCATCACATACTGTACATTGACCGCTCCCTTTCTACCATCATCTACTGTACATTGACCGCTCCCTTTCTACCATCATCTACTGTACATTGACCGCTACCTTTCTACCATCATCTACTGTACATTGACCGCTCCCTTTCTACCATCATCTACTGTACATTGACCGCTACCTTTCTACCATCATCTACCGTACATTGACCGCTACCTTTCTTCCATCATCTACTGTACATTGACCGCTCCCTTTCTACCGTCATCAACCGTAGATTGACTGCTACTTTTCTACCATCATCTACTGTACATTGACTGCTCCCTTTCTGCCATCATCTACTGTACATTGACCGCTCCCTTTCTGCCATCATCTACTGTACATTGACCACTACCTTTCTACCATCATCTACTGTACATTGACTGCTCCCTTTCTACCATCATCTACTGCACATTGACCGCTCCCTTTCTACCATCATCTACTGTACGTTGACTGCTACCTTTCTACCATCATCTACTGTACATTGACCGCTCCCTTTCTACCATCATCAACCGTAGATTGACTGCTACTTTTCTACCATCATCTACTGTACATTGACCACTACCTTTCTACCATCATCTACAATTCTACATTGACCGCTACCTTTCTACCATCATCTACTGTACATTGACCGCTCCCTTTCTACCATCATCTACTGTACATTGACCGCTCCCTTTCTACCATCATCTACTGTAAATTGACCGCTCCCTTTCTACCATCATCTACTGTACATTGACCGCTCCCTTTCTACCATCATCTACTGTACATTGACCGCTACCTTTCTTCCATCATCTACTGTACATTGACCGCTCCCTTTCTACCGTCATCAACCGTAGATTGACTGCTACTTTTCTACCATCATCTACTGTACATTGACCGCTACCTTTCTACCATCTTCTACTGTACATTGACCGCTACCTTTCTACTATCATCTACTGTACATTGGCCGCTCCCTTGCTACCATCATCTACTGTACATTGACTGCTCCCTTTCTGCCATCATCTACTGTACATTGACCACTACCTTTCTACCATCATCTACTGTACATTGACTGCTCCCTTTCTACCATCATCTACTGCACATTGACCGCTCCCTTTCTACCATCATCTACTGTACGTTGACTGCTACCTTTCTACCATCATCTACTGTACATTGACCGCTCCCTTTCTACCATCATCTACTGTACATTGACCGCTCCTTTTCTACCATCATCTACTGTACCTTGACTGCTACCTTTGTACCATCATCTACTGTACATTGACCGCTCCCTTTCGACCATCATCTACTGTACATTGACCGCTCCCTTTGTACCATCATCTACTGTACATTGACTACTACCTTTGTACCATCATCTACTGTACATTGACCGCTACCTTTCTACCATCATCTACTGTACATTGACCGCTCCCTTTGTACCATCATCTACTGTACATTGATCGCTCCCTTTCTACCATCATCTACTGTACATTGACCGCTACCTTTCTATCATCATCTACTGTACATTGATCGCTACCTTTGTACCATCATCTACATTGACCGCTCCCTTTCTGTTGGTTTCTACTTTGGCCACTGGTACTGCCCAATAAACAGGTTACGTGTGTACAACGTTTGACACTTATGCTGGTGTGGTTATATCACAACGTTTCTAACATTACGTCTAAAAACGTTTTTATAATGTTTTAATGACACCATTATTGACCTAACTTCACATAGTGTAAACACGTTGTCACAACATTCTAAGTTAGTAACTACAAATCGTGTGTCATAACTTATGGGATACATTATTTTCTTCTTTGGCACTTGCCAAAATAGGAATGACAATGTGATAATGCGACTGGTATTGAACAAACAAGAAAAATGCTAATTTAACGTCTGTAGTCTACATAATGGCAACGTTAATTTGTTTGTGTGTGTTTTTTTTGTCAATATCAAAGAAACGTCTATTGTGATGTTATGAACACGTAAAAGGGAACCTAAATTGGAAGGTTGTATAATACACGTTGTAAAAAACTTGCCTATTTGGTATCATTGAATGTATTTTCACTACAAAAAAAAAAAAAAAAAAAAAAATCCGTGTATATTATATAATTATGTAGAGTAAAAGTTAAACGTTTTGTTATATTAATACAAACATATCGCACCTACAACTACTACTACGACATCTACTACTAAAACGTTTGGCCCTTAAAATATATAGAGGTGTAGTACTATTACAATGGTTTCTAACAAAATGTCATATCAACGTTTTTAAGAGGTTCTAATATAACATACATTAATGACATTACCAAACATACTGTTAACACGTCCATAACGTATTTTTAGTAAATACAAAACGTGTTTCATAACCTATGGAATACATTTTTTGTTTATATCTTTGACACTTGCCAACATATGAATTAAATACGGTGATAATGAAACTTGTATTGAACAAACAAGAACGATGTAAATAAAACATTGCTAGTCTACATAATGACAAGTTAATGTTTGATATTTGGTAACACAATGTAAACGTCCATAGGGTCTGGAGCCACAATATCATTAGCTTGCTATATGAGGTCTGACCGGTATGGAGGTCACAATATTGACATAGGGGTACACTGTACCGGCTATAGTACACCAGGTACACGTTATATTAATAGTGTTGAGGGTTGGGATAGGGTCTGGAGCCACAATATCATTAGCTTGCTATATGAGGTCTGACCGGTATGGAAGTCACACTATTGACATAGGGGTACACTATACCTGCTATGGTACACCAAGTACTCGTTATATTAATAGTGGATTGTGTTGAGGATTGGGGATAGGGTTTGGAGCCACAATATCATTAGCTTGCTATATGAGGTCTCACCGGTATGGAGATCACAATATTGACATAGGGGTACACTGTACCGGCTATGGTACACCAGGTACTCGTTATATTAAAAGTGGATTGTGTTGAGGGTTGGGGATAGGGTCTGGAGCCACAATATCATTAGCTTGCTATATGAGGTCTGACCAGTATGGAAGTCACAATATTGACATAGGGGTACACTGTACCGGCTATGGTACACCAGGTACTCGATATATAATTGGTGGATTGTATTGAGGGTTGGAGATAGGGTCCATAGCCAGAATATCATTAGCTTGCTATATGAGGTCTGACCGGTATGGAGGTCACAATATTGACATAGGGGTACACTGTACCGGCTATGGTACACCAGGTACTCGTTATATTAATAGTGGATTGTGTTGAGGGTTGTGGATAGGGTCTGGAGCCACAATATCATTAGCTTGCTATATGGGGTCTGACCGGTATGGAGGTCACAATATTGACAGAGGGGTACACTGTACCGGCTATGGTATACCAAGTACTCGTTATATTAATAGTGGATTGTGTTGAGGGTTGTGGATAGGGTCTGGAGCCACAATATCATTAGCTTGCTATAAAAGGTCTGACCGGTATGGAGGTCACAATATTGACAAAGGGGTACACTGTACCGGCTATGGTACACCAGGTACTCGTTATATTAATAGTGGATTGTGTTGAGGGTTGTGGATAGGGTCTGGAGCCACAATATCATTAGCTTGCTATTATTTTTATAAGGTCTGACCGGTATGGAGGTCACAATATTGACATGAGGGTACACTGTACCGGCTATGGTACACCAGGTACTCGTTATATTAATAGTGGATTGTGTTGAGGGTTGTGGATAGGGTCTGGAGCCACAATATCATTAGCTTGCTATATAAGGTCTGACCAATATGGAGGTCACAATATTGACATAGGGGTACACTGTACCGGCTATGGTACATGCGGTACACGTTATATTAATAGTGGATTGTGTTGAGGGTTGTGGATAGGGTCTGGAGCCCCAATATAATTAGCTTGCTATATGAGGTATGACCGGTATGAAGGTCACAATATTGACATAGGGGTACACTGTACCGGCTATGGTACACCAGGTACTCTTTATATTAATAGTGGATTGTGTTGAGGATTGGGGATAGGGTCTGGAGCCATAATATCATTAGCTTGCTGTGTAAGGTCTGACCGGTATGGAGGTCACAATATTGACATAGGGGTACACTGTACCGGCTATGGTACACCAGGTACTCGTTATATTAATAGTGGATTGTGTTGAGGGTTGTGGATAGGGTCTGGAGCCATAATATCATTAGCTTGCTATGTAAGGTCTGACCGGTATGGAGGTCACAATATTGACGTAGGGGTTAACTGTGCCGGCTATGGTACAATAGGTACATGTTATATTAATAGTGGATTGTGTTGAGCGTTGCGGATAGGGTCTGGAGCCACAATATCATTAGCTTGCTATATGAGGTCTGACCGGTATGGAGGTCACAATATTGACATAGGGGTACACTGTACCGGCTATGGTACACCAGGTACTCGCGATATTAATAGTGGATTGTGTTGAGGGTTGTGGATAGGGTCTGGAGCCATAATATCATTAGCTTGCTATAGAAGGTCTGACCGGTTTGGAGGTCACAATATTGACATAGGGGTACACTGTACCTGCTATGGTACACCAAGTACTCGTTATATTAATAGTGGATTGTGTTGAGGGTTGTGGATAGGGTCTGGAGCCACAATATCATTAGCTTCCTATATGAGGTCTGACCGGTTTGGAGGTCACAATATTGACATAGGGGTACACTGTACCGGCTATGGTACATCAGGTTATCTGCTCAACAGGTGGCGTTGTGTGTGTGTAAGTGTGAGAGTCCGAGTATAGTGGGTGAGACAGTGAAGCACGGGAACGAGGTGGCTTCAGAGATGAGGTCGTTTCGGGCCATGAGTGAGCACCGTGCCTCATGTGAAGGCAAGATGGCAGGTGCTCGTTGTACTCTACGTGCTTCACATGTCTCACTCCCTAGACTGGAACTAGACCTCACGGGCTTCACTGTTCATTGTAAAGCGGTGAATGTTAAGGCTCTCAGCCTATGCCCGAGAGGAAGTAAGTTGGAAAAAAAAAAAAAAAAAAAAAAAAAAAAAAAAGGTACTCGTTATATTAATAGTGGATTGTGTTGAGGGTTGGGGATAGGGTTTGGAGCCACAATATCATTAGCTTGCTATATGAGGTCTGACCGGTATGGGAGTCACAATATTGACATAGGGGTACACTGTACCGGCTATGGTACACCAGGTACTCGTTATATTAATAGTGGATTGTGTTGAGGGTTGTGGATAGGGTCTGGAGCCACAGTATCATTAGCTTGCTATATAAGGTCTGACCGGTATGGAGGTCACAATATTGACATAGGGGTACACTGTACCGGCTATGGTACACCAGGTACTCGTTATATTAATAGTGGATTGTGTTGAGGGTTGTGGATAGGGTCTGGAGCCACAATATCATTAGCTTGTTATATGAGGTCTGACCGGTATGGAGGTCACAATATTGACATAGGGGTACACTGTACCGGCTATGGTACACCAGGTACTGTTATATTAATAGTGGATTGTGTTGAGGGTTGTGGATAGGGTCTGGAGCCACAATATCATTAGATTGCTATATAAGGTCTGACCGGTATGGAGGTCAAAATATTAACATAGGGGTACACTGTACCGGTTATGGTACACCAGGTACTCGTTATATTAATAGTGGATTGTGTTGAGGGTTGTGGATAGGGTCTGGAGCCACAATATCATTAGCTTGCTATATGAGGTCTGACCGGTATGGAGGTCACAATATTGACATAGGGGTACACTGTACCGGCTATGGTACACCAGGTACTGTTATATTAATAGTGGATTGTGTTGAGGGTTGTGGATAGGGTCTGGAGCCACAATATCATTAGATTGCTATATAAGGTCTGACCGGTATGGAGGTCAAAATATTAACATAGGGGTACACTGTACCGGTTATGGTACACCAGGTACTCGTTATATTTATAGTGGATTGTGTTGAGGGTTGTGGATAGGGTCTGGAGCCACAATATCATTTGCTTGCTATATAAGGTCTGACCGGTATGGAGGTCACAATATTGACATAGGGGTACACTGTACCGGCTATGGTACACCAGCTACTCGTTATATTAATAGTGGATTGTGTTGAGGGTTGTGGATAGGGTCTGGAGCCACAATATCATTAGCTTGCTATATAAGGTCTGACCGGTATTATATGGAGGTAACAATATTGACATAGGGTTACACTGTACCGGTTATGGTACACCAGGTACTCGTTATATTAATAGTGGATTGTGGATAGGGTCTGGAGCCACAATATCATTAGCTTGTTATGTAAGGTCTGACCGGTATGGAGGTCACAATATTGACATAGGGGTACACTGTACCGGCTATGGTACACCAAGTACTTGTTATATTAATAGTGGATTGTGTTGAGGGTTGTGGATAGGGTCTGGAGCCACAATATAATTAGCTTGCTATGTAAGGTCTAACCGGTATGGAGGTCACAATATTGACATAGGGGTACAATGTACCGGCTATGGTACACCAGGTACTCGTTATATTAATAGTGGATTGTGTTGAGGGTTGTGGATAGGGTCTGGAGCCACAATATCATTAGCTTGCTATATGAGGTCTGGCCGGTATGGAGGTCACAATATTGACAGAGGGGTACACTGTACCGGCTATGGTACACCAGGTACTCGTCATATTAATAGTGGATTGTGTTGAGGGTTGGGGATAGGGTCTGGAGCCACAATAGCATTAGCTTGCTATATGAGGTCTGACCGGTATGGAGGTCACAATATTGACATAGGGGTACACTGTACCGGCTATGGTACACCAGGTACACGTTATATTAAAAGTGGATTGTGTTGAGGGTTGTGGATACGGCCTGGAGCCACAATATCATTAGCTTGCTATATGAGGTCTGACCGGTATGGAGGTCACAATATTGACATAGGGGTACACTGTACCGGCTATGGTACACCAGGTACACGTTATATTAAAAGTGGATTGTGTTGAGGGTTGTGGATAGGGCCTGGAGCCACAATATCATTAGCTTGCTATATGAGGTCTGACCGGTATGGAGGTCACAATATTGACATAGGGGTACACTGTACCGGCTATGGTACACCAGGAACTCGTTATATTAATAGTGGATTGTGTTGAGGGTTGGGGATAGGGTCTGAAGCCACAATATCATTAGCTTGCTATATAAGGTCTGACCGGTATGGAGGTCACAATATTGACATAGGGGTTCACTGTACCGGCTATGGTACACCAGGTACTCGTTATATTAATAGTGGATTGTGTTGAGGGTTGTGGATAGGGTCTGGAGCCACAATATCATTAGCTTGCTATATGAGGTCTAACCGGTATGGAAGTCACAATATTGACATAGGGGTACACTGTACCGGCTATGGTACACCAGGTACTCGTTATATTAATAGTGGATTGTGTTGAGGGTTGTGGATAGGGTCTGGACCCACAATATCATTAGCATGTTATGTAAGGTCTGACCGGTATGGAGGTCACAATATTGACATAGGGGTACACTGTACCGGCTATGGTACACCAGGTACACGTTATATTAAAAGTGGATTGTGTTGAGGGTTGTGGATAGGGCCTTGAGCCACAATATCATTAGCTTGCTATATGAGGTCTGACCGGTATGGAGGTCACAATATTGACATAGGGGTACACTGTACCGGCTATGGTACACCAGGTATTCGTTATATTAATAGTGGATTGTGTTGAGGGTTGTGGATAGGGTCTGGAGCAACAATATAATTAGCTTGCTATATGAGATCTGACCGGTATGGAGGTCACAATATTGACATAGGGGAACACTGTACCGGCTATGGTACACCAGGTACTCGTTATATTAATAGTGGATTGTGTTGAGGGTTGTGGATAGGGAGTGGAGCCACAATATAATTAGCTTGCTATGTGAGGTATGACCGGTATGGAGGTCACAATATTGACATAGGGGTACACTGTACCGGCTATGGTACACCAGGTACACGTTATATTAATAGTGGATTGTGTTGAGGGTTGTGGATAGGGTCTGGAGCCATAATATCATTAGCTTGCTATGTAAGGTCTGACCGGTATGGAGGTCACAATATTGACATAGAGGTACACTGTACCGGCTATGGTACACCAAGTACTCGTTATATTAATAGTGGATTGTGTTGAGGGTTCTGGATAGGGCCTGGAGCCACAATATCATTAGCTTGACATATGAGGTCTGACCGGTATGGGGGTCACAATATTTACATAGGGGTACACTGTACCGGCTATGGTACACCAGGTACTCGTTATATTAATAGTGGATTGTGTTGAGGATTGTGGATAGGGTCTGGAGCCACAATATCATTAGCTTGCTATATGAGGTCTGACCGGTATGGAAGTCACAATATTGACATAGGGGTACACTGTACCGGCTATGGTACACCAGGTACTCGTTATATTAATAGTGGATTGTGTTGAGGATTGTGGATAGGGTCTGGAGCCACAATATCATTAGCTTGCTATATGAGGTCTGACCGGTATGGAAGTCACAATATTGACATAGGGGTACACTGTACCGGCTATGGTACACCAGGTACTCGTCATATTAATAGTGGATTGTGTTGAGGGTTGGGGTAAGGGTCTGGAGCCACAATATCATTAGCTTGCTTTATGAGGTCTGACCGGTATGGAGGTCACAATATTGACATAGGGGTACACTGTACCGGCTATGGTACACCAGGTACACGTTATATTAAAAGTGGATTGTGTTGAGGGATGTGGATAGGGCCTGAAGCCACAATATCATTAGCTTGCTATATGAGGTCTGACCGGTATGGAGGTCACAATATTGACATATGTGTACACTGTACCGGCTATGGTACACCAGGTATTCGTTATATTAATAGTGGATTGTGTTGAGGGTTGTGGATAGGGTCTGGAGCAACAATATAATTAACTTGCTATATGAGGTCTGACCGGTATGGAGGTCACAATATTGACATAGGGTTACACTGTACCAGCTATGGTACAGCAGGTACACGTTAAATTAATAGTGGATTGTGTTGAGGATTGTGGATAGGGTCTGGAGCCACAATATCATTACCTTGCTATATGAGGTCTGACCGGTATGGGGGTCACAATATTGATATAGGGGTACAGTGTACCGGCTATGGTACACCAGGAACTCGTTATATTAATAGTGGATTGTGTTGAGGGTTGTGGATAGGGTCTGGAGCCACAATATCATTAGCTTGCTATATGAGGTCTTACCGGTATGGAGGTCACAATATTGACATAGGGGTACACTGTACCGGCTATGGTACACCAGGTACTAGTCATATTAATAGTGGATTGTGTTGAGGGTTGGGGATAGGGTCTGGAGCCACAATATCGTTAGCTTGCTATATGAAGTCTGACCGGTATGGAGGTCACAATATTGACATAGGGGTACACTGTACCGACTATGGTACACCAGGTACACGTTATATTAAAAGTGGATTGTGTTGAGGGTTGTGGATAGGGTCTGGAGCCACAATATCATTAGCTTGCTATATGAGGTATGACCGGTATGGAGGTCCCAATATTGACATAGGGGTACACTGTACCGGCTATGGTACACCAGGTAATCGTTATATTAATAGTGGATTGTGTTGAGGGTTGTGGATAGGGTCTGGAGCAACAATATAATACCGGTATGGAGGTCACAATATTGACATAGGGGTACACTGTACCGGCTATGGTACACCAAGTACATGTTATATTAATAGTGGATTGTGTTGAGGGTTGTGGATAGGGTCTGGTGCCACAATATCATTAGCATGCTATATGAGGTCTGACCGGTATGGAGGTCACAATATTGACATAGGGGTACACTGTACCGGCTGTGGTACACCAGGTACTCGTTATATTAATAGTGGATTGTGTTGAGGGTTGTGGATAGGGTCTGGAGCCGCAATATCATTAGCTTGATATATAAGGTCTGACCGGTATGGAGGTCACACTATTGACAGAGGGGAACACTGTACCGGCTATGGTACACCAGGTACTCGTTATATTAATAGTGGATTGTGTTGAGGGTTATGGATAGGGAGTGGAGCCACAATATAATTAGCTTGCTATGTGAGGTCTGACCGGTATGGAGGTCACAATATTGACATAGGGGTACACTGTACCGGCTATGGTACACCAGGTACACGTTATATTAATAGTGGATTGTGTTGAGGGTTGTGGATAGGGTCTGGAGCCATAATATCATTAGCTTGCTATGTAAGGTCTGACCGGTATGGAGGTCACAATATTGACATAGGGGTACACTGTACCGGCTATGGTACACCAGGTACTAGTCATATTAATAGTGGATTGTGTTGAGGGTTCTGGATAGGGCCTGGAGTCACAATAGCATTAGCTTGACATATGAGGTCTGACCGGTATGGGGGTCACAATATTGACATAGGGGTACACTGTACCGGCTATGGTACACCAGGTACTAGTCATATTAATAGTGGATTGTGTTGAGGGTTGGGGATAGGGTCTGGAGCCACAATATCATTAGCTTGCTATATGAGGTCTGACCGGTATGGAATTCACAATATTGACATAGGGGTACACTGTCCCGGCTATGGTACACCAGGTACACGTTATATTAATAGTGGATTGTGTTGAGGGTTGTGGATAGGGTCTGGAGCCATAATATCATTAGCTTGCTATGTAAGGTCTGACCGTTATGGAGGTCACAATATTGACATAGGGGTACACTGTACCGGCTATGGTACACCAGGTACTCGTTATATTAATAGTGGATTGTGTTGAGGGTTGTGGATAGGGTCTGGAGCCACAATATCATTACCTTGCTATATGAGGTCTGACCGGTATGGAGGTCACAATATTGACATATGGGTACACTGTACCGGCTATGGTACACCAGGTACTCGTTATATTAAAAGTGGATTGTGTTGAGGGTTTTGGATAGGGGCTGGAGCCACAATATCATTAGCTTGCTATATGAGGTACGACCGGTATGGAGGTCACAATATTGACATAGGGGTACACTGTACCGGCTATGGTACACCAGGTACTCGTTATATTAATAGTGGATTGTGTTGAGGGTTGTGGACAGGGAGTGGAGCAACAATATAATTAGCTTGCTATGTGAGGTCTGACCGGTATGGAGGTCACAATATTGACATAGGGGTACACTGTACCGGCTATGGTACACCAGGTACACATTATATTTATAGTGGATTGTGTTGAAGGTTGTGGATAGGGTCTGGAGCCACAATATCATTAGCATGCTATATGAGGTCTGACCGGTATGGAGGTCACAATATTGACATAGGGGTACACTGTACCGGCTATGGTACACCAAGTACTCCTTATATTAATAGTGGATTGTGTTGAGGGTTGTGGATAGGGTCTGGAGCCACAATATCATTAGCTTGCTATATGAGGTCTGGCCAGTATGGAGGTCACAATATTGACATAGGGGTACACTGTACCGGCTATGGTTCACCAGGTACTCGTCATATTAATAGTGGATTGTGTTGAGGGTTGGGGATAGGGTATGGAGCCACAATATCATTACCTTGCTATATGAGGTCTGACCGGTATGGAGGTCACAATATTGACATAGGGGCACACTGTACCGGCTATGGTACACCAGGTACACGTTATAGTAAAAGTGGATTGTGTTGAGGGTTGTGGATAGGGTCTGGAGCAACAATATCATTAGCTTGCTAGATGAGGTCTGGCCGGAATGGAGGTCACAATATTGACATAGGGGAACACTGTACCGGCTATGGTACACCAGGTACTCGTTATATTAATAGTGGATTGTGTTGAGGGTTGTGGATAGGGAGTGGAGCAACAATATAATTAGCTTGCTATGTGAGGTCTGACCGGTATGGAGGTCACAATATTGACATAGGGGTACACTGTACCGGCTATGGTACACCAGGTACACGTTATATTTATAGTGGATTGTGTTGAAGGTTGTGGATAGGGTCTGGAGCCACAATATCATTAGCATGCTATATGAGGTCTGACCGGTATGGAGGTCACAATATTGACATAGGGGTACACTGTACCGGCTGTGGTACACCAGGTACTCGTTATATTAATAGTGGATTGTGTTGAGGGTTGTGGATAGGGTCTGGATGCGCAATATCATTAGCTTGCTATATGAGGTCTGGCCGGTATGGAGGTCACAATATTGACATAGGGGTACACTGTACCGGCTATGGTACACCAAGTACTCCTTATATTAATAGTGGATTGTGTTGAGGGTTGTGGATAGGGTCTGGAGCCACAATATCATTAGCTTGCTGTATGAGGTCTGGCCTGTATGGAGGTCACAATATTGACATAGGGGTACACTGTACCGGCTATGGTACACCAGGTACTCGTCATATTAATAGTGGATTGTGTTGAGGGTTGGGGATAGGGTATGGAGCCACAATATCATTAGCTTGCTATATGAGGTCTGACCGGTATGGAGGTCACAATATTGACATAGGGGCACACTGTACCGGCTATGGTACACCAGGTACACGTTATAGTAAAAGTGGATTGTGTTGAGGGTTGTGGATAGGGTCTGGAGCAACAATATCATTAGCTTGCTATATGAGGTCTGGCCGGAATGGAGGTAACAATATTGACATAGGGGAACACTGTACCGGCTATGGTACACCAGGTACTCGTTATATTAATAGTGGATTGTGTTGAGGGTTGTGGATAGGGAGTGGAGCCACAATATAATTAGCTTGCTATGTGAGGTCTGACCGGTATGGAGGTCACAATATTGGCATAGGGGTACACTGTACCGGCTATGGTACACCAGGTACACGTTATATTAATAGTGGATTGTGTTGAGGGTTGTGGATAGGGTCTGGAGCCATAATATCATTAGCTTGCTATGTAAGGTCTGACCGGTATGGAAGTCACAATATTGACATAGGGGTACACTGTACCGGCTATGGTACACCAGGTACTCGTTATATTAATTGTGGATTGTGTTGAGGGTTCTGGATAGGGTTTGGAGCCACAATATCATTAGGTTGACATAATATTATGAGGTCTGATCGGTATGGGGGTCACAATATTGACATAGGGGTACACTGTACCCCTATGTCAACTGTTGTGGTTGTTCACGCATTTACGTGAATACAATGTAGTTTTCGTAATGTTGTCAGGTTGTATAAATAGAGGTATTTAGAAGGTTTAGACAACATAGTAGAATACGTTGTAGTAGTTAATGATATTTTGGTCTATATTCGTCATCCTACAACATTCTGTATTATAGTCCGGCGACCTTTATGGTTGTTTATGCATTTATGTCAATACAACGTATTCTTCTTAATATTGTTAGGTTGTATAGCTTGGCATTTGGAAGGTTTTGACAACATAGAACAATACATTGTAGTAGTTGGTTAAATTATGGTCTATTTACGTTATTTTACAACATTGTGTGTTATGGTCCTGCGACTTTTGTGGTTGTTCACGCACGTACGTGAATACGACGTTATTTTCGTATGTTGTCAAGTTGCGGCTACACTTATATATGACGTTGTGACAACGTAAAATTGTTTATTGGGTATATATATATATATACAGTATATTATCATCAGGAATACCAAAGGTAATTAAATGGAGAACAACTCCTAAAAAAATGGACTATGAGATGCTATATATTTAAAAATTTATTTTATTTAATAATGACGATTCTATGAATTAGCAAGAAAATTAATGTTTATAATATAGTATTCTAATCAAATTAAAATTCTAAATCTCCTCTGTAGAATTTAAATTTAGTAATAATTTACAGTATAAGAAATAACCCTTCACAAAACAAAAACACGTTAAACCAGATTATCAATCTAATTTCGAATATCTACTGTTTTTATTCAGGTATTTATTTATAAATATATTTTGTACCTCTTAATTATAGTTATAATTGAGGAAAGCAAAGTATTAAAATGTACATGAGCCAGATATAAAGGTAAGCAATCACAAACTTAATTTGTAATTACATATTATAGTTAATCCCAAATAGTATATCATTTATTCAAGAGCCTATACGTAACTTCAATTGAAAACATAATTACACAACCGCAGGTCTTCAGTAACTTTATAGTACTAATTTCGAAACCTATTTTATTAAAAGTTAGATTTTGACTTATAAATATAAATCATAGCACCAAAGGTGTTATAAGAGAAGGGCAGATTCTTGTGAGGGTGTTTTAGTAGGTGGAAAATGCAGAAGATAATTATGTAAATATCAGCAGGCAGACAGAAAGAGAAAGAGGGGTTACAGGGAGTTACACGGAATAGTTAGTATCTAATAGACCGTGGTGTCCATTCCGGGGAGATACTCAAAGCGGAAGGAAACAGATTGTTTAGTGCCCTGCACACATTACAGAGTTTTCACAATACTGTACTTTCTTCTTGACCTTTTCTACTGAAGAACGGCTTACAGCTTCTGAGGGATGTTTGTTCCAGGTAGAACATATCTTATATGTGAAGAAGTTTCAACTATTGCGGGACCTTTTCAATTCTAACTTCCAGCCATGGTTGTGTGTTGTATTCATATTAATGCTAAACATTTTGAGTGAGAGAGAGAGAGAGAGAGAGAGGTGGTAGATTTAGAGATGGCTAATGAGGAGAAAGTGTAAAAAGAAGTCAACGAGAGAGAGGGAGAGAGAGAGGCTGGTTGGGCGAGGAAAGGAGGCAGTTGCATGTTATTTATTAGGCAGATAAGCGGTTCTGTGCTGTCTGCCTGCCTTACACAGACACACACAGGCTGAGTGGCTCTGTGTGTGCATGCCTTACACAGACACACACAGGCTGAATGACTTTGTGTGTATGTGTGTCATTACCTGTCCTGTACACAGACACACACGTGCTGCTTGGCTGTGCACGTTAGTGTTGTCTGTCTGCCTTCCTTAAATACACACACACACACACACACACACACACACACACACACACACAGACACACACACACACACACACACACACACACACGAGAGTAGCTGCAGTGTATATACAGTATATATACTGTATATATATATATATATATATATATATATATATATATATATATATATATATATATATATATATATAATGTGTGTTTGTCTTACACTGACACACATTGTTTGTGTCTGTATATCATTGTGTGTATAATATGTGTGCCTAACTGTGTGTGTGAGTGGTGTGGGTATGCCTGGTTGTTCTCTTACTGCCTTAAGGGAGCCCACCTCGCTTTTGTTCTCTCTCTCTCTCTCTCTCTCTCTCTCTCTCTCTCTCTCTCTCTCTCTCTCTCTCTCTCTTTTTGGCTTGTATCCATTCGGCTCCATTCAGCCTACTGTTTTAAGACGTTTACCCCATCCAGGTGTCAATATTTTCCTGGCGAGCAGTAGCGAGCCAGCATATATATATTTTTGTTTTGACAGCAAGCTAAATTTGTATATTATTCTATAGAAAAATGTCTCCAGCGAAGCCGGATTTCTCCATGCAATACTGGCTCGCTATCGCTCGCCAGGAAAATATTGACACCTGTATGGAGGTAAACGTCTTAAAACAGTAGGCTGAATGGGGCCGAATGGATACAAGCCAGGGAAAGAGAGAAAAGGAGAGAAAGATAAAAAAAAAAAGCCGGTGACCCCCCTTAAGCCAGCCCCTCACGCTCCTCCTCCCCCTCCTTGGCTGTGTTGTCACCAAGGGAGGAACTTGCTTACACTCTCTGGTGCGACGTCTGGGGGTTAATATGATTTTCTTTAATTAGTAGTGAGGGTTTTGATTGAGTTTGCAATTTCCGAGCAAAGTGTTATATATATATATTTTCCTTTTTAACCCTTGCCTTTTAACTTTATCCTGGCTACTATTACACGATATTAATTGGTGTATAAAAGGCCTCCAGCATTTAACAGGCTTCGAACTATCTCACTATAAACCCTTTTTACTACCACAGATCCTCCTCAAACTGCACAAAATCGTCTAAATATAGGTATAATAAAATAAAAAATGACGTCGCCGGTACAGAAGAGGTTACATATACTACAATGACAGAATAGTGCAAATATATGACCAAAGTTTCGTGAAGGGGTTAATTTCCTCTCTTCATATTTTTTAACATATTTTTTTCTAAATGTTATATGTAGTTTTATTATATATTGCTTTGTTGTACGGTAACCACACGCACAAACACACACACACGCGCACACTCTCTCTCTCTCTCTCTCAGGCAACCCAAGAAGTCTGTATACACTTCTTTTATCCCCACCGACTTGTACATGACTGAAAATGTGTGTTCAGAAACTCAATACCACACACACACACACACACACACACACACACACACACACACACACAACACACACACACACACACACACACACACACACACACACACACACACACACACTCCCAAGAAATCGGTATAAACAATTTTTTCGCCACCGACTTGTACCGAAATGAAAATGTGTGGTCAGAAACTCTATACCACTTCTGGGCCAGGAAATTCTTAACTAGGAAGTCAGGTTTTTCTTGAGGTTAGCTGAGAGTGAAAAACCAAAGAGGAGGATGAGGACGGAGGAGGGGAGGAGGAAGAGGAAGGAGGAGGAGGAAGAGGAGGACGAAGAGGAGGGGAGGAGGTATATGAGGACGAGGAAGGAGGAGGGGAGGAGGACGAGGAGGAGGGGAGGAGGACGAGGACGAGGAAGGAAGAGGGAGGAGGGAGAGGAGGATAATGAAAGGGGAGGAGAGGGGTGGAAGGAAGATTATAAAGAGGGGGAGAAGGAATACGAAGGACTTACACACTACAACAAACCTATTTGTCCTTACGGGAGAGTTTGGATAACTACACGGCTGAGCTACTAACTAGATAGAGGAGGGGGGAGGGGGGAGGAATACAAATACAAAGGAATACAAAGGAGAACAAACTGCAACAGACCTATTGGTCCTTACGGGGCAGTTTGGATATCTAAAACTACTAATCTACTGACTACGAGGTAGAGAAAAGGATAGCAAAGAAGAAGGCTCCTCCCCACCCACCACTCCCTCCAGCTAATGCTGGCATGGAAACAGATAGGAAAAATACCATGCAGTATTGAAAAACTGACACGGAAATTCGGACAGGACAGGGAGAAAAAAGAAGTTGATTTGTAATCTAAGCTAACTCTATTTACTACAATTCTGAAAGGGAACAGATGTATGAAAATCAATATACATTGCGGTATGCGTTGACATTTCGTTGCCCGTTATTCTGAAAGAAACTGTGTTAATCGGGGGTTATTTGCCATGTGTTTATCCAGATGGTTCTTAAATGTTTCGACAGTATTACAGTTTACAATGTTCGAGGGTAGTCTGTTCCAATTATTCACAACGCGGTTGAAGAAGAAATGCTTCGCCTCGTGAGAATGAAAACGCTTGCCTATAATCTTATAACCATTGTTTCTCGTGTTTGCTTGATTGATCGTAAATAATTCGCTTACATTTAGGTTGCTGAATCCCTTGAAGATTTTGAACACCTGTATTAGGTCACCTCTCATTCTGCGCTTTGTTAAGCTAAACAAATTTAGTTCTTTTAAGCGCTCTTCGTACGGTTTATTACGCAATCTAGGTATCATTTTAGTGACTCTGCGTTGCACCCTTTCAAGTTTATTTATGTCCTTTCGGTAGTACGGTGACCAGAATTGCACGCAGTATTCGAGATGGGGACGCACCAATGAGTTGAATAGAATAAGTATGATTTTTTCTGATTTGAATTTGAATGTTCTGCCGATGAAACCCACCAATTTATTAGCAGTTTTTATTACCTCTGTACACTGTTTACTCGGCTTCAGGTCACTTGATATTATAACTCCCAGATCCTTTTCATTATTTGTATTTGATAGTTGAATGTTGTTCATTGAGTAATCTTTTTTAGCGTTGTTACTACCGATGTGCAATACTTTGCATTTTTCTATGTTGAATTTCATTTGCCATTTTTCTGCCCAGTTTTCTAAAGTGTCTAGGTCACCTTGTAGTTTTTGCCAATGTACTGTTGAGGTTTCTTTATTAGTAATTTTTGTATCGTCAGCAAATTTCGAAATTTTGCATTCTATTCCTTCGTCTAAGTCGTTTATGTAAATTATAAAAAGAATAGGACCTAATACCGAACCCTGGGGAATGCCACTATTTACTTTGCACCAATCTGATTCTTCACCATTTATTACAACTCGTTGTTTACGGTCTGAGAGCCAATTTTCGAGCCATTTCAGAGTTTTTCCTGTTATGCCATGAGCTTTTATTTTGTCAATTAGTCTCTTGTGGGGTACGGTATCGAAAGCTTTCTGAAAATCGAGATATATTATATCAACTGCTCTATCCTTATCATATGATTTGTAAACATCATTGAAGAAGTCGAGTAAGTTTGTTAAGCATGAACGTTTATTTCTAAAACCGTGCTGAGAATCTTTTATTAAATTATTTTCTTCCAAATGTTTTACTATTTTGTCCCTTATAATGGTTTCCATTAATTTGCCCGTTACCGATGTTAAGCTAATTGGTCGATAATTGCCGGGAGAGGACTTATTTCCTTTTTTGTATATGGGTGTCACGTTAGCTAGTTTACATTCGTTTGGAACTATCCCAACATTCAATGATTTGTTGAACAGATTTGCGAGTGGGTTTAATAATTCGTGTTTTGCTTCTTTTAGGATCCTTGGGGATATTTTATCAGGGCCTGGGGTTTTATTAACTTTCAAATTGTTGATTGCGAACAGGATATCGTCTTCATAAATCGTAAAGTTTTCGAGCTCAGTGCCATTTGATTGATTCGTAGGGGTAGGTCGGTTACCGGTAGTATCTTCCGACGTGAAAACTGATGCAAAATAGTTATTTAGGATATTCGCCATTTGTACTTTGTTATCTGTATGATCTCCATTTTCCGCAACAAGTGGTCCTATTGTTGAAGTTACCGTTTTTCTGTTTCTTATATAGCTGTAAAATTCTTTCGGATTGGACTTGCTGGAGCTGGCAATATGAAGTTCCAGATTCTTCTTACTTCCTTTGATGAGATTTTTGGTTGTTCGACGCAATCTATCGTGTTCTAATTTATCGCTATTATTCTGAGTTGCCTTATATTTTTGGTATGCCTGCTTTTTTACTAAGAGGATGTTTTTTATTTCATTATTCCACCATTTTGGCTTATATTTGCCTGCTGGGCGCCGGTTTCGTAGAGGGATGCTTGTATGTATTGCTTTGTTTAGTTTATTAGATAATATGTTCCATAATCGATTTACATCGTGAGTTTCAGTCATTTCACTCCAGTCAGTATTGGCAAGATGCCTTCTAAGTTTGTTAAAGTCGGCCCTTCGATAATCTGGTACTTTTTCCGTGCTCACGTTTTCTTTGTCATTATTTACTTTAATGTTAAAGGACACTATCCTATGGTCACTAGAGCTAAATTCCGGTCCGATTTTAACGCTATTTACCAGTCTTTCATTTGTCGTTAGAATAATATCCAGAATGTTATTTCCCCTCGTTGGGTGTTCTACGTGTTGATAAAGGGCACTTTCCTGAAGATTAGCATATATATCATGTCCCGCGTGAGCATTTAGTGGTTCGCCCCATGTTGTGACTGGCAGATTGAAATCGCCAAATATTACTGCTTCTTCCTGACAACTTATTTCCGCTATTTGATCATAGAGTTTCTCGTCAGTATCGGGTGATTGTGCAGGAGGTCGATAAATTAGGCCAATTATTATCTTGCTTGCTTGATTATTTATTTGAACGTAACTAGTATCAATATTATGTATGGCAGGTTTGGTTACCTCGATTGGGTGAAGATTACTTTTAACATATAGCAGAACCCCACCTCCCATTCTATGGGATCTTTCGCAGCTGAAGGGAGTATAACCTGGTAATGCGTATTCCGCCAAAAAATCACGCTTTTCCGTGTTGATCCAAGATTCTGAAACACCGATTATATCACATTCCTCCATACATGCAAGTATGGAGAAGATCATGACAAGGAGGAGAAGAAAGATTATGAAGAGGAGAAATATATACTAATTATGTAAAGAGGAGGAGAAAATAAATAATGAAGTGGAGGAAATGGAAGAGAAAAAGAAGAAGACAATTATTGTAAATAAGAGGACAAAATGGATTATTAACACAATGAGAAGAAAGATTGGAGGAGGAAAGTAAGATTATGAAGAGGAGAAGGGAGGTAGTGAAGAGAGAAAACAGATCAAGGAAAGGAGAAGAAAGGAAGGAAAGAGGAAGATTGATAAGAGAATAAGTCAATCGAATGAAGAAGAAAATTGAAGGAAAAGAAAACAATAGTACAGTCTGTATAAAGAGAACAACAAATAGGAGACAACGACGAAGATTAATAAGAAGAAAAAGAACAGGAAACAGAAGAAGAACAAAAATAGAGAATAACAGAAAGGAGACAACGACGATGAAGCTGAAGACGAAGAAAAAAGAAGGGGAAATATAAGGAAAAACAAATAAAGAGAAAAGAAGAAAGGAGGCTACGGCGAAGATGAAGAAGAATAACAGGAAACAGAAGAAGAACAAACAGAGAATAACAGAAAGGAGACAACGAAGATGACGAAGAAGAAAAGATCAACAAGAGAAAACAGAGGAAGTCCTGTAAGAGATGGAGGACAATAATATAAAGGAATGGGTCGTGAGGGGATACCACGAACATTAGAATAGACCGATGGTGTAGATTCTCAAGAGCGTGGACAAAAAGTGAAAAAGAGAAAAGAAAAACAAGCGAATGAGGAGAGAGAGAGAGAGAGAGAAAGAGAGAGAGAGAGAGAAGGCTGTGGATATGGTAGCCTCAAAATAACGATACTGTATAATGGTTACTTTTTCCACTAACTTGCATTATAGGTAGTGAACGTCTTGACCAAGGAGAGAGAGAGAGAGAGAGAGAGAGAGAGAGAGAGAGAGAGAGAGAGAGAGAGAGCTGTGGATATGGTAGCCTCAAAATAACGATACTGTATAATGGTTACTTTTTCCACTAACTTGCATTATAGGTAGTGAACGTCTTGACCAAGGAGTACAAAGGAGTACAAAGGAAATCAAGCAACAACAGATCTAGTGACCCTTCTAGGTTGCTTGTCCTCCAAAACACTGAGGATCAAGTGTCCAAACAGTGGTTTAGAGTGGGTAAGGGAACATTGGAAAGGGAATTACTGCCCTGGAACTAATGTCCGTGGCAGGATTAGGAAGTTAGTAGAGGACAGATGGGTTAGTAACTGAGGGGGGGATAAAATAAAGTTATTCATTTACAAACGCTCAGTCGCGGGTTTGAAGCGAGATATTTGTCTAGGCGGAGTTTAAATGAATCAACGGTGATGCAGTCTATAACGTTTCGGGGAAGCCCATTCCACAAGTTGACAACTCGATTGAAGAAGAAATTCTTAGATTCGTGCTAGTTAAAAGATTTTCCAATAATTTTGCAACCGTTTCCCTGCGTGTAATTAGATTGGTCGATAGTGAAGTACTTACTACAGTTCATATTGTCGATGCCTTTGATGATTTTGAACACTTGAATTAAGTCACCTCTTAATCTGCGCTGGGTTAAAGGAAATAGATTTAATTCTCTAAGACGCTCTTCGTATGGTTTGTTCTTTAGGCTAGGTATAATTTTGGTAACTCTACGTTGAACTCGTTCTAGCTTGTTTATATCTTTTTGGTAATAAGGGCACCAGGATTGAACGCAGTATTCCAGAAGAGGGCGGACTAAGGAATTGTAAAGGGTTAGGATAACTTCTTTGGATTTATTCTCAAATGACCTGCCTATAAAGCCAACTATTTTGTTTGCCTTCTTAACAACTTCTGAACATTGTTGACTCGGTTTTAGGTTACTCGATATTGTTACTCCCAGATCGGTTTCTCTGTTTACATTCTTAAGCTGAGTGCCATTCATCGAATAGTTTGCTTTCTCATTTAGGTATCCGACATGTAGTACTTTACATTTATCCGCATTGAAACTCATTTGCCAAATTTGGGCCCAACATGACAATTTATCTAGATTGTGTTGCATATCGTCAACTTGTTCTTTTGAGAGTACGCTATTTGCAATTTTTGTATCGTCAGCAAATTTTGAGATTGTACAGGTGAGACCCTCATCTATGTCGTTGATGTAAATTAGAAAGAGAATTGAGAGAGAGAGAGAGAGAGAGAGAGAGAGAGAGAGAGAGAGAGAGAGACAGAGAGAGAGAGAGAGAGAGAGAGAGAGAGAGAGAGAATTATAGAATAGGAGGAAGATAAATATAAGAGCAGTGAGGAGGAAGGGAAGAGCGAGCGAACACACAATTTATTTTTATATAATCTCTATTTGGTGAATTGTATATTTAGTTACATATTCTGTTATATATATATATTTGTTTAAGGTTAGGTTATCACACCTGGTAGCCTATTTCTGCGTATTTCAATTTTATTATTTTCGGTTAGGCTATTCAACGCTGGTAGCCTATTGGTGCGTATTTAAATTTAAAAAAAAAATTTGGTTAGGCTATCGCCCCTGGAAGCCTAATTCTGCGTATCTAAATTGTTTTGTTTTCGGTTAGGCTATCACCCCTGATAACCTATTGGTGTGTATTTCAACATATTTGTTTTCGGTTGAAGTGATTGAAGTGTTTCTAAAGTGAGTGAAGTGTTTTAAAGTGAGTTAAGTATTTTAAAGTGAGTTAAGTGTTTTAAAGTGAGTGAAGTGATCTGAAGAAACTGACTGTTACCATGCCTCGCACTTGTACGAACTGCGCCGGTAGGTTTGGTGAGTCCATGTTTGTTACTGTCAATCTTCAAGTCTGCCGTCTCTGCCAGCAACAAGAGAATTTGACAGTGAAATTAGATGAAGCCTACAACAAGATCAACGTCCTCACCATGAAGCTGGAATCACTCCAAGAGTTTGTAACACTCAACGTTGGAGTACCACAAACTTCAATTGTCACCGCAACTCCAGCAGCCACCAACGCCCCAACGTCAACTGCCAACAATTCAACGCCTGCAGTAGCCATTTCATCTGATGGTTCCAATACTCAAGAAACAAATAGTAACTCTCTTCCCCCTCAAAACAACTTCCGTGTCGTGAGGAACAACGTTTGCCCCAAGACCAGGAAACCCATACCGATTACCGAGTGTCAAAACCGCTTCCAGATACTCGCAGACTCAGATGACGAAGCGGAAATAGAAGAAGTCCGGCTCGTGGGAGACTCGATGATACGTGGTCAGCTCACAGAGTTTTGCGCCAGAGCACCTAAGACCAGGAAGCGTTTTTGTATCCCTGGTGGTGGTGTGGATGACGTAGTTGCTGCAGTTGACGAAGTATCTAAGCTGGCCCCTGCTAATACAATGTACGTCATCCACGTTGGATCCAACGATGTACAGCGAACCCGGTCGGAAGATTTGCTTTTAAAGTACCAGCAGCTGATCAAGTCGTTTAAGGAGAAGTCATCAAGGATCATCGTCTCAGGAATCGTCCCCCGGCTTGGTGTAGAGAGCCGATTTTACAACATAGCCACCAGCACAAATCGTTGTCTAGCAAACCTCTGCAGGAAGGAAAACGTGGGATTCGTCGACACCTGGAATTTCTACTACGATGACTATTTGTTTTTGGACGATGGAGTTCATCTGAACCAGGTGGGAGCAGCACGTTTTGGGCGTCTTCTCAACGATGCGGTGAAGGATTTTCGGAGAAGAAATCGACTCAGCACAGGACAACCAGGAAGGAGGACCGAAGACAGCGAGGGCGGCAACCTGCGAAGGAATTAAATGCTAATCTGTCAAGAACCGCGATTTTGGATAAAGCTCCACCAACACGACCCAAATTCAAAACCGCCAGGGATAACGACCGAGGACCGATGTCAGCCATGAATGTAAATGTAGATCCGATCAGAACCAAAAATTTGATTAAAGAACGTTCTGTGAGTTCTAAAACCGCAACTTTAAAGGTTTTCTATGCAAACGCTCGTAGCATACGCAATAAATTTTCAGATTTAGAGGAACTAGTGTTTACTGAAAATTATGATGTGATTGGTATAACAGAATCTTGGCTCAATACAGTAGATAGAGACTTTATAGCAGAGTATTCACTTCCCGGTTATGTAATGTTTGAGAAAAGCCGAATAAATAAAAATGGAGGTGGCGTTTTATTTTATATCAAAGAAAGTCTTAACCCGACCCTCTTGTCAAAACCTCAAATTGTGAAGGTCGACACATCTTTTGTGCTAATAAAGAATAATAAAGGTACAAAAATAATACTTGCATTAATATACAGACCTCCAGCTCAATCAGTGCAAACTGACCGAGAAATTTATGAACAAATTGCAG
>JBAKBP010020748.1:0-41969 GCA_037953745.1 Lithodes maja | reverse complement strand
CGCCGTAACTCCACACATCAAACTGTTCCTGATCACTTCTGGCCAGGCTTTAAGGGAGCCCACCTCGCTTTTTTTCTCTTTCTCTCCCTCTCTATTTGGCTTGTAGCCATTTGGCTCCATTCAGCCTACTGTTTTAAGACGTTTACCCCCCTTCCAGGTGTCAATATTATCCTGGCGAGCGGTAGCGAGCCAGCATATATATATATTTTTGTTTTGACAGCAAGCTAAATTTGTACATTTTTCGATAGAAAAATTTCTCCGGCAAAGCCGGAATTCTCCATACAATGCTGGCTCACTGTTGCTCGCCAGGAAGAAATCGACACCTGGATGGGGCTAAGCGTCTTAAAACAGTTGGCTGAATGGGGCCGAATGGATACAAGCCAGGAAGGAGAGAAAAGGAGAGAAATATAAAACAAAAACGGTGACCCCCCCTTTAAGAGGCTTAAATCACAGATTTACGACATGGTGACATGTTCGTGTTTTATTACTGTCCCCTCTAAGGATGAAATTGTGTAATTTAAAGGAAATAGTATGTTCTGCAGATATACATATGCTCTGGATAAAGAATCCATAGGACACGCTATGATAATGGGGAAAACCATTAGGTAGCCGTAGTGTACAGTACATTACAATTAATCCAGAATTTCAAGCATATCTTAGACAGAAATAAAGGTACACTCGCCTGTTTGTCTACCCTTACTATGACTGGTCAATTTTGGTGAAATTTTGCAATTCGCGATTTGTGATTACTGTATAAGTTTGTAAAATTTGACGGAAGTATACATGTTGGTTTTATATGTTTAATGCATGCAATATAAAATAGATTTCACTAACATTGATATGTTTTTGCAAAGACAAAAGTCCTTGCAGATGTACCGGTAACAATATAATTGCATAGCTTGATTGTAGAATTACAAAGCCTCTGAAGTAAAACAAAATAGTAGCTGTAGATTTAATTTACTGTACATTTACATGTTATACCTTTTTACGTATCAATAATTACAGTATATAATGTTTGTCTCTTTCTGTTTGCAGATCCCACAATCTCCAGTCAAATGTAAGTATTGAACTACAAGCAGATATTATATAAATTTAATATTCAAGAGTTGTCCTTATACCATTATCTTTGCGGACTTCAATTGTAATCAAGTTGCTAATCGTGTAGTATAGGCCTACATATAATATATAATCGTGTAGTATAGGCCTACATATAATATATAATCGTGTAGCGTAGGCCTACATATAATATATAATCGTGTAGTATAGGCCTACATATAATATTTTAACATGTGATTATTTAGCAAGAAGGGAAGACGTTAGAGGAGAGACAGAGACGAAAGAGTTTGCCTAGGCAGGGGAGTCAGCACGGAAGCACAGTTTTTGAGTACAACAGGAGGAACACCATCCAGATCGTACACCTTCTTAGTATCAAGCCCAGAGATGGTAGAAAGTACATCTTAGAAGAGATTAGGATATTAGGCATAAGTAGGAGAGAGAGGGATGGAGAGGATAGCAACGAGAGAGGGGTGGAGAGGGAGGAATAGCAACGAAATCATCCAAGGTGGAGTTTCTAGCGAAAGTTTGAGCGAAGAGTTCTTCTTTGTCAGAGGAAGAAGTGATGGTTGTGCCATCAGAGTGGAAAAGGGGAGGGAAAGACGAGGAAGAAAAATTGTTGTAGAGGTTTTTGGCTAGATGCCAGAAGGCTTGGGAAGAGCTAGAGTTGGATAGTTCAGTGCATTTATTATTGATGAAAGAGTGCTTGGCAAGTCGAAGAACAGATTTGGCTTGATTCTGGGCAGACACATAGGAAGGATGAGATTCTTGAGTTTTAAGGCATCGGTACCGTTTTGAATGCTTCATCCTTGTTGCGGACAGCAGTAGAACAAGCGTGTGAGTAAAACTCTCTGTTGATCTGGCATTCGGCCTTTACAAAAGTTTGTTGCGGACAGCAGTAGAACAAGCGTGAGTAAAACTCTCTCTATTGATCTGGCATTCGGCCTTTACAAAAGTAATCACTGCAGGTATGCCATGGAGTCAGAGTTGTTACTATCTCCTAATAATATATAGAAGACAGTGAGCAATAAACTATCGAATCCCAGTTTGTAGTTCAAAATATTTCACTTGTGTATCACAATTGTGTCTGAAAATTTTCCAGAAGTTTCTGTCCACGAGTTTACATAGCGGGGTACTTGGCAAATATCCATCCCTTGCCAGTGTATGCAAAATGGCTGTCACTATAACACAAAAAAGATGCTATTCTCTCTGTATCGGCTTTTAAGATTAGCCTATTGACTTTCCCATTAAAGAGAGAAATGGGGTGTTGTTAATTTCTTGTCAAACTGTAATTCTCGGGAGTCACGCACCTTAGCACAGCAGTTAAAACGACTGAATTTGCGAAGATTGTGAATTTATTCATAAAACCATCACATTTGTCACACACAATTAGGGGACCTCTGTGATTAAAAGTAGATGCATCCTAGGTTTGGCTTAAGGGGAGGGTATTTAGTTTGTTCCCTACGTTTTCATCAAGCTTAAAATTACAACCCCTAGACCCCCTTTCAAGATAAATTTGTACATTTTTCGGTAGAAAAAATGTCCCGGCTGGTGGCCGGTTGCTTTTATATTACAGGCTCGCTATCGCTCGCCAGGAAAAAATCGACACCTTAATGGCATGAAAGGTCTTCAAATTGACAGAAATCGGGCAAAATGTCTTAAAATGTCCAAACTACTAGGGCGATCGTCTTAAAATCTCAAAAGCAATGTGGCTAAACATGAGGGAGAAAGGGGTCCAGAAAAAAATCCCTCAAGTGGAAATCTCCCCTTAAGTCGGCTTTAGCTGCCCATTTCAATTAATTTCCACTTGAATTTTTGACTCTAACTGTAGATCGTGGTAGAGATGTCGAACTGGTCACAAATGACTGGTCTGGTCCAAGGAAGCAACTTATATTCAGATTATTTTTAGTTAACCATTTGAGGATTTTGACGCGTTTTGACTGCTGGCGATTTTAGACAATTGTATTCAGATTAGGAAGGGTAAGTGGAAGTCAGAGGGTAAGTGGAAGTCAGAGGGTTAGTGGAAGTCAGAGGGTTAGTGGAAGTCAGAGGGTTAGTGGAAGTCAGAGGGTAAGTGGAAGTCAGAGGGTTAGTGGAAGTCAGAGGGTAAGTGGAAGTCAGAGGGTTAGTGGAAGTCAGAGGGTTAGTGGAAGTCAGAGGGTTAGTGGAAGTCAGAGGGTAAGTGGAAGTCAGAGGGTTAGTGGAAGTCAGAGGGTTGATTGATATATTTGATACCGTTTTGATGCCCACAGATCCTATCCTAAGTTGGATAAAATCGTCTAATGATAGCCAGAATACACTGTCAGAAAGCGTCATAATCGTCAAGGGGTTATGTTGGTAGTTTGATTTGTACAGGCTCCTACACCTCAACTTCATGCCATAAATTGCTCGGAAAAGTTGCCAATTGCTGAAATATATGAATATAAACAAGCTAGAACGAGTTCAACGTAGAGTTACCAAAATGATACCTAGCCTAAAGAACAAACCATACGAAGAGCGTCTTAGAGAATTAAATCTATTTCCTTTAACCTAGCGCAGATTAAGAGGTGACTTAATTCAAGTGTTCAAAATCATCAAAGGCATTGACAATATGAACTGTAGTAAGTACTTCACTATCGACCAATCTAATTACACGCGGGGAAACGGTTGCAAAATTATTGGTAAATCTTTTAACTCACACGAATCTAAGAATTTCTTCTTCAATCGAGTTGTCAACTTGTGGAATGGGCTTCCCCGAGACGTTATAGCCTGCAGCACCGTTGATTCATTTAAACTCCGCTTAGACAAATATCTCGCATCAAACCCGCGGCTGACTGCGTTTGTAAATGAATAACTTTATTTTATCCCCCTCTCAGTTACTAACCCATCTGTCTCCTACTAACTTCCTAATCCTGCCACGGACATTAGTTCCAGGGCAGTAGTTCCCTTTCCAATGTTCCCTTACCCACTCTAAACCACTGTTTGGACACTTGATCCTCAGTGTTTTGGAGGACAAGCAGCCTAGAAGGGTCACTAGACCTGTTGTTGCTTGATTTCCTTTGTACTCATTTGTACTCTCTCTCTCTCTCTCTCTCTCTCTCTCTCTCTCTCTCTCTCTCTCTCTCTCTCTCTCTCTCTCTCTCTCTCTCTCTCTCTCTCTCATTAACAACGTGAATTATACAACATGAATAAACTTTGCAATTATAGCGGAAACTATAAATGAAGAGTCTTAACAATAGTAAACGAGGGCATTATTTGTTCACGTCTAATGTCTGTTTTACGTGTAACTATATTCCCCCTGAAATTGAAAATACCTCTTCAGTAGAGAAATCAAGAATAGAGTAGATTGTATTTTGCACACTCTGCTATGAACGTAATGCAATTCTGTCTTTCTCTTTCTATCTAGTTTATCTCCCGGGAATGGACCGCAAAGCTGTAAAGAAGCAAGCTAACCATTCCTTGTAACTCTTTGAATATCTCGCTCTCTCTCTCTCTCTCTCTCTCTCTCTCTCTCTCTCTCTCTCTCTCTCTCTCTCTCTCTCTCTAATATACTACCTAGTAGGGATCGCAAGGTCTGTGTAGTTTGTGTATCTGTATAACTCTCTCTCCCCCCCCCCCCCCCCAAGTGAGTGAGCCGGAAGGAAGAAAGGACAGCCCCCCCCCCCCCACTATGTTAGCCCCCCTGACGTGTTGTTGTGTAGGGGGGGGGGGGGGGCTTATCTCCCCCTCACACGTATATAGGAGGGGGAGCGGACGGTCGGCGTGGACCACAATTTATTATTCGAACCCTATTTGTATTTTATTGTAGTACATTCTTTGTTGGCTGTGTTTTACTTGACGCTCTACAGTGTGTGTGTGTGTGTGTGTGTGTGTGTGTGTGTGTGTGTGTGTGTGTGTGTGTGTGTGTGTGTGTGTTACTCAGTTACTTGTTCGTCAAGGGGAATCCACGCAATGCGAGCTAAGCTCATTATTATCGCGCCTCCTTAACTGGGAATGTATTGCGTGAAATGCATGTTAAGTGTTTTATGTACTGTTGGAATGGCTGTGGATGTGTGTGTAGTCTGTATTTTAGGACAATTGGCGACATCGGAAACGAAGGCTTAGGGTGGATCTGTATGGTACCATTCTCACTATAGACGGTACCGTCTCGCCCGAAGGCTTAGGTAGCCATCAGCTTAGGTGAACCATATGATACCCATCTCGCCTTGTACCATTTTTGCCAACCCCAGATGGGACGTCACAACGTCGTCCACTTATTCCAGGTACCTATTTACAGCTAGGTGAACTGAGGCTAACACATGAAAGGAGACAAGCCCAATTTGTCTCCGCCCGGCCGGGGATTGAACCCCCCGACCCCTCGTGTGTGAGACGAGAGCTCTACCTACTAGGCTACGGGCTGTGTGTGTGTGTGTGTTTTTTTTTTTTTTTTTACCTAAACCACAGAGGCGGATCAGTGAATCATGCGAGTTGATACTGTTATTATTGTTGTTTGGTCGGAATACACACCAACTGCCCATACATTACTGACCCAGACGAATAGTTGAAGCTCACACTGAATACCCGAGTTTGCAAAGCCTTGATACTTAATTACTACTTATAAAGCAGTAGGATGAAAAGCAAAACATGTCAACAATAACATATACCGGTATATGAATCCTTGCCAAGCTGCTTGTTACAAGTTTAGATAGACTAAGATAAAACGGCAAATAGTTATCTAGTAGCTATACGCTTATGTTCCAATTTCGAAATTAAAAGTCCCATGCACTAATCCTCTCATCACCAGGCAGTCTTACACAAAAGTGGAAATTTTGTATAATATTCACCCTGTATAAGAGGAAAGAGCTATCTGTAGTATCCACAGGGCGGTATGTCTCCTTAAGGGGAGATCTCCACTTGAGGGATTTTTTTTTCTTGACCCCTTTCTCCCTCATGATTAGCCCCATTGCTTTTGATATTATAAAACGTTTGCCCCATTAGTTTAGCGATTTTAAGAACTTTCACCCCATATTAAGACCTTTCGTGCAATTCAGGTGTCGATTTTATCCTGGCGAGCGATAGCGAGCCAGTAATTTAAGAGGAACCGGCCTTCGGCCGGGACATTTTTCTACCGAAAAATTTACAAATTTATCTTGAAAGGGACTCAAGGGGGTGTAATTTTAAGCTTGATGGAGGTCTAGGGAACAAACTAAATACCTCCCCTTAACATAGTAGGGAAGATGCACTGTGTGAGAGTGATCGAGAGAGTGAGAAAGACACCAGAGCAATTGCCGATTTGCGAGTTTCGTTCCATAAGGAAGTTGGAGTTGTAGACATCAATATTTAGCAGAATAACCAGCTATAATACTGTTTTAGTAATGTTATAAATACATAAAACCAAATTCAACATACTATTTATCCATCAAAAACCTACATAATTACTGTATTTGTGTTTTATATTGATGTTTACAGGACGAACTTCCTTTTAGCCTGAAACTCGCAAGTGGTCAATTGGTAGGTGCGGGGCAGGATGTGATTAGGAAGGGAAGAGGATGAATAGATCAGACCTTCCTTGTGGTGTAATGTGGACACGTATGTGGGAGGGAGTGAGTGGAAGTTTACTGTGTGCTGATGTTACAGCTGTATTGAGTGATGATGAGTGGTAGTTGCACTGTAGAGAATATGTTTTGGTATTAAACGGAAGCTCAAGGAGTCTCAGTAAAATAGAGAACACGTTTTTGTTCTTTGTTCTTTCCTACCTGTTATGTAATTCAATGATATGGACTGAAGCATAATTTCATATTGATCGCCGCACTTCATGTTACTTTAGTCTTTATACGGAATAACCAATATTCACACACACACACACACACACACACACACACACACACACACACACACACACACACACACTATATATAAATATACATACATTTACTATAGATAGATATTGAATAACTATAGATAGAAATAGATAAATCAACTTTAGATAAATATAGATAAATTAACTATAGATAAATCAACTTAAGATAGATATAGATAAATTAACTATAGATAAATATACATAAATCAAATATATATATAAATGCACTAATACAACTATAGATAGATATAGATAAATTACCTATGGATAGATATAGATAAATCACCTATGGATAGATATAGATAAATCACCTATGGATAGATATAGATAAATCACCTATGGATAGATATAGATAAATCACCTATGGATAGATATAGATAAATCACCTATGGATAGATATAGATAAATCACCTATGGATAGATATAGATAAATCACCTATGGATAGATATAGATAAATCACCTATGGATAGATATAGATAAATCACCTATGGATAGATATAGATAAATTACCTATGGATAGATATAGATAAATCACCTATGGATAGATATAGATAAATCACCTATGGATAGATATAGATAAATCACCTATGGATAGATATAGATAAATCACCTATGGATAGATATAGATAAATCACCTATGGATAGATATAGATAAATCACCTATGGATAGATATAGATAAATCACCTATGGATAGATATAGATAAATCACCTATGGATAGATATAGATAAATCACCTATGGATAGATATAGATAAATCACCTATGGATAGATATAGATAAATCAAATATAGATAGTTATTTATAAATCAGCAATGGGCTCCAGCAAACACTGAGCCCCCTACTGTGTATGTATTTATATATGTATTTTATATATGTTTATTTTATTATTATTTTATATATACAGGTATATATATATATATATATATATATTTTTTTAAATATATATTTTTTTGCCTGCACTTAGCAATAATCCATATGTTTATATAATTATTTCCCCGGATCCCTCTCAGCCCACTGGTCGAATTTGTAGTTTATACGTTCTCGCGGGCCGGGTGGAAGTGTGTGTTTGTGTGTTTACCGGCACGCTCTTTAGGTCTGTTATTTCCCCGGCTAAAGCGGTTACCAAAGTGAGGGTTAATGGTGGGGGCCTCACAATTTAGGAGCGAGAGGGGGGAGGGGGGTGGGGGGGGATGTAAGAGAGTGTGTGTGTGACTGTGAGAGAGAGACAGAGAGATAGAGAGAGAAAGATAGAGAGAGAGAGAGAGAGAGAGAGAGAGAGAGATCTTAAAGGGATCCAATGTAACAAAATCGTTTGAATACAATTATAAAAACATTCCAATGAGATGACGCTAAATTGAGGAATATTTTAGCTACCTGCAGCCGATTTCATTCAACTTTCGAATTATATTTTGGAAAGCGAGTATTCGGTAAGGTTAATTTTACCCATTCGATTTCTATGACAGTTAAGCAGAAAAGGTCGTCATCTTCAGTGGTGAAATTGATTATAACCTAAGAATATTATAACCCAGCCCTCATACCAGGCTGATAAATTAGTGTTATGGATCTACTTGCCCCGGGCTAGTGATTTCTCAAACTTACTTGCCCTGACAGTTTTTTTCACTTGCCCTGACATATTTTGTACTTGCCCTTATACATTTATTTATTTTTAACTCGTTAAGTACCACATACATTCACAAACATGCCACCAGCTTCTATAAATTGCCTATTTTATGTCCACAGTACTTATTGAGTTTTGGAAAACTCATTCATTACTAATTTTTTTGGAAATAACAATAGTATTTTATATGCAAATTACCTAGATGTGTGTGAATTTGTGTTTTGTTTTGTGTGTTTGTTGTTTTCTGTTGTGTTTGTGTTGTCCCTGTTCTTGTTCTGTCTTGAGTCAGCCCCCCCCCCCAAAAAAAAAAAAAAATAATAATAATAATACAAAAAAAAAAAAAAAATGGGGATTGGGCCTGAGTAAATAGATAGATAGATAGATAGATAGACGTTGATGGTAAAACATTGAATATATGAGGAGGACATTAAAGGTTTCCATTTATAACCTAATTAAACCTCTCCCATTCCGGGATGCGCAGGTCTCTTCAATATAAACATTATTTTGTTCTCCACTATCCCTCCTCTTCTCGGTACTACCACTTTATCCCCTCACTCCTGTATAAATTGTTATATTGTATTTAAATATCTTATGAATAATCCTTCTACAATTCCTTTGGTAAGGCTTTGTTTTTTCACCACGTTCCAGTAACTCATTATCATATGGCTATGTGGCCTCTACATGTCTATGAACAGGCAGCAGGGATACGGCGAACAACATTTTCTAGGAACAGGCAGCCTTAATCTATGCCATATTTGTATTGAATCACATTACAAATTCATAGTTCATTATTGATATATACCGGGGTGAGACAGTGTTTACGGCTATACTGAATATGAAACCACAGCACTGACTTAAGACAGATATGTTTGTCTGTAAAATTGTCTGTTACAGCAAAATTCTGACAATTCGAACACGGATAATCCAAAATCCCAATAGCCCGGATTTTTGAAGATAAATATGAATACCATTAAGGGGAGTTTTTAGTGCGTTTCCTAGACTTCCATCAAGCTTGAAATTACACACCCTTGACCCCTTTCAAGATGAATTTGTGCATTTTTCGGTAGATTTTTTTTCGGCTGAAGGCTGGTTCCTCTTAAATTACAGGCTCGCTTTCGCTCACCAGGAAAACTTGACACCTAAATGGCACGAAAGGTCTTAAAAGTTACATAAAATGGGACGAAAGTTCTTAAAATCGCCAAACTAATGGGGCGAAACGTCTTAAAATCTCAAAAAGCAATGGGGATAAACATGAGGGAGAAAGGGGTAAAGAGAAAAATCCCCTCGTGGAAATCTCCCCTTCAGATGGGGAAAAATATATAACATAAATAAAATGCACGCCAATATCGACAAAGTGGAGACATGCTTAGGTGCAGGCGATGCTAATCTGCTACCCCTGCAACTACCATCTATCGATTTACATGAATTATCGTAATATATTTTTTATTAATGTCACCACAACACCAACACCTCCAATGAAATTAATGAAAGCATATATGTGATCCACCAGGATTCGAACCCGGGTTATCACACACAGATTTTTTAGACACCTTAACCATTACACCACCAAGACGGTTAAAGGTTTATGCACACGCCTACGACTTATTATCCATTCTCGAATACTGGATATTAATCTAATCATGTTCATATTCCCACCGCACTATGGTAGCCTAATGTTTAAGTGAAAGGAAGGAATATTCATGGGGCGCAGATGATTTTAGAACATTTTATAACACATTGACCAGAGACCAACAACTATGCAACCAACACCATCTACAAGCTTAACAAGTATCCCTAATTCAATTCAAGTTCGTAACATTACGAAATTCACGGCAAAGTAATAACAACAAATCTTAGGCCATGTTATCATAGGATTTACACGGCTACATTTTAGCCTAACTCGTTTACATTTTCCTGATTTTGTTATATTTATCTGTTTATTGAACTTGTTTATGTTATTGTATCCGATATACATCAATAGTGACAGTATAGAATTCGACAACCGATCAGCTGTTTACTGTTTACCGTTTACTTAGGGTCACCGTGCACCGAGTAGCGTTGGTCTCAGACTCCGTCTACTGTCTACTGAAGGGTTACCGCAGCGATGTTTTCCTTCATTAATTATATACTGGTATTTGATATTATATTATTACTATTATTTATTTTATTGAAGCGTTATGTAAGGAAGTATTACAAACAATACACTTGTCCCCCGGGCAACTGACTAACATTGAAAATCACTAGCCCGGCTACATATCCAGGCTAGTCCGGGCTGCCGGGCTATACCTAATGTCCCAGCCTGGGGCCCCCTCATACCAAACACTTTGAAATACCGGTAACTGGAATGTCTAACACCTGGGTGACCTCTAGAGTTATAGACTAGTAAATCAATGCCTCCACCCAAGTAATAGCCATCATAAAGAAATTGTATTGTAGATCTAGTGGAGCTACTTTTTTTCGCATCCGTTGTCTCGTACATCACCTATGTATTTATTACTTTGAGCTAGATCACCGAATATTTATTACTTTGAGCTAGATCACCGAATATTTATTACTTTGAGCTAGATCACCGAATATTTATTACTTTGAGCTAGATCACCGAATATTTGTCTACAATGTAAAACATGAATGCTTAAGGGGAGGTTTTTAGTTTGGTCCCTAGATATCCTTCAAGTTTAAGATTACACCCCCTTGAGCCCCTTTCAAGATAAATTTGTACATTTTTCGGTAGACAAATTTCCCGGCTGAAAGCCGGTTTCTCTTAAATTACAGGCTCGCTATCGCTCGCCAGGATAATATCGACACTTAAATGGCACGAAAGGTCTTAAAATTGACAGACATGGGTTGAAAAGTTCTTAAAATCGTCAAACTAATGGGGCAAACGTCTTAAAATCTCAAAAGGAATGGGGCTAGACATGAGGGAGAAAGGGGTCAAGAAAAAAGTCCCTCAAGTGGAAACCTCCCCTTAAACATAAGGTAAATGGTACACATATACACACAATGTGTTAGTTGTGTTATCTATTCAGTAGCAGGCCATCTCTGTAAGAATATTATAGCTCCAAGTTGTTGTTGTCTGGAATTGTAAGGTTTGAACTGGGCCAAAAACACTGCCTGGATCCCGTTGCATACCGTACTTTACGTTTCGTGCTGAGGTCCTTCATGTCAAAGCTCGGTACAAGGTTTATTATTATTTTGCCGGTGGCCTCTTTTTCTTTTATTGGTAATTGGTGTTAGTTTGTTGCTCAGCAGTTCAGGTTTATAAGGTATATACCGGACTGGCATTTACAGACAAAGACAAATCAGTTTTGGAAAGGATACATTTATTTGTGTAGGTTGTAAAGATGGAGGATAGATACAGGGAGAAGCTTAAGTAGATTGTATTATACTGTATACTTTGCCTATTAATTTGGATTTTTTTTCTTCTATGGACTTATTTGCTTTATTGTGTTAAGTGTCTGTATGTAGGCACTCATGTATTCTGGGTGGTGTTCAATACCCAATGATTCCTAGCGTTGGGATTGAAACTGACTACAGTCTATTTTTTTGTTTCCTTGCCAGCTGATGGTAAATTGCCATGTCCTCACCTTGATTATTAAGTTATTACGAAGAATTTGCAGATAAATATGTTAATTATGAAAAGCTTGGTATTTAAATGCTGCAGGGACATAGTAGTTTCATATTTGTCCATAAACTATCGATAAATCAGCTGCTAAGTGATTCAGTTGACCGTCAGCTGAAATAACACCGACTTTAGAGTTGGAGAATCCATAATTTTTCTACCACCTCCGTTTTTCAGATGCCATTATGGGTGGCATCTTTTATTCAATGTTGTGGTTGTCATGGCACAAAACTCCCTGATTGATCTACAGTATGTTTCCTTTTTGGCGGTTGGTGACCAAACTCCGTATATATGGTGTTATATGTCATATTGTTCAGGTGGGTGGTACTGGATTGATTGCTAATTGAATCTTGGTTATGAGAGTCCTTTATAATGCCAAGCTAGTTCTTTAGGTGCTCAGAAGTCCTTGTGAATCGGTATCTCAAAGTTTCCTTGTCCCTAAATAGAAGAAAACTTGGACGTTTGATGGAAACAGAAAACTACAATAAAGTTATGAAGATATACTGTATATGAAAGAAATAAAAGCTAATGGGCGTAATGAAATGAAGAGCAAATGAATGAGAAGAGTTTAATAAAGTAAAATCAGGTTTCTTTAGAGATGCCAGCCATAATTAATATATATTGAAGCATTCCTGACAAGGTGTATTACAGTGGTATACTTGCTTGTTCTATGACATAGATTTTGAATCAACCAAAACCCTATATACAGTACATACGAAAACCTTAATATACTGTATATCCACTTCTTGAAATACATGTACATCTTAAGTAATTTAAAGTTGCTGCATTAATTTTTGTTTTGTCCTTTCGCCAACTGATCTGGTCCACCAGGTTCTGAAGCAAACTTGTATATGAATTATGTCACCCAAGATAATTTACCATGAGTCTAGTCACCTATGTCAGTACAAACTAATCCTGAAATTTGCCAGAGTCGTTTAAGGGTAGGCACCGTTTTTTTTTTTTTTTTATCTTTCTCTCCTTTTCTCTCTTTCCCTGGCTTGTATCCATTCGGCCCCATTCAGTCAACTGTTTTAAGACGTTTATTCCCATCCAGGTGTCGATATCTTCCTGGCGTGAGATAGCGAGCCAGCATTATATGGAGAAATCCGGCTTCGCCGTAGACATTTTTTATCGAAAAATTTACAAATTTAGCTTGCTGTCAAACAAAAATATATATATGCTGGCTCCCTACCGCTCGCCAGGAAAATATTACACCTGGATGGGGGTAAACGTCTTAAAACAGTAGGCTGAATGGGGCCGAATGGATACAAGCCAAAGAGAGAGGGCGAGAAAAACGAATCTGGTGTACAGTATATGGAAGAAAAGAGGGAGTGGCTTGTAATTAGGTTGTCAATAAGCTCCCTATCGACGACTCTGCTGTATATGGCGGGAAAGAGGTCGAAGCTTGTATTTAGGTTTCAATTTACACACTCATTATCAGGGTCTGGACGGCTTTTCTTAACTTCCTCTCACTTACCTCCTGCTCTCTCTCTCTCTCTCTCTCTCTCAGCCGGATTTCACGCCGTATGTCTCCATTACAAGGGTACCAACCACTGCTCCGCTCATTTACCAGCACATGGGGAGGGGGGAAAGGCTGAGAGAGAGTGGGGGGGGGGGGGGGGTACGAGGAATAATTAGTATCTCAAAGACCTTGCGGTCCATTCCGCGGAGATACTCAACGAGGAAAGAGATGTTGTAGTTCATTACTCTCATTACAAGTGTGCAAAATACTATACAGGCTACTGTAGGCTATATAGACTTTGTTAATGGTAGACAGAGAGAGAGAGAGAGAGAGAGAGAGAGAGAGAGAGAGAGAGAGAGAGAGAGATAATTAAAGGGAGCAAGACTTAAGATTGACAAGGCGTGTGGTTGAAGTTGTTAGTGTGTCGAGTTAAGAGAGAGATTTACATAGATTAACATAGCTACACTGGCCACACATATCTTACGATCTTTGCGAGGTGGCCAGAAAGAGATGAAAGGAGAGAACGTGTGAAACGAAAGAGGAGTGGGAAAATTTAGATAGAAAAATAGAATATTAAAACGGTAACGAAAATATATATATAACAAAAATACCTAATATAATGCTCTTAGAAAACGTAAACTCAGAGGGGAAAATATTATTTACAAGAAAACCAAAACATATATAGATATAGAAAAACAAAATATATAATTATACAGTATATATATATATATATATATATATATATATATATATATATATATATATATATATATATATATAATGGATAGACAAACAAATTAACTGGCTGATGTACGATTAGATTGAGAGGTCCTAATTGCAAATGTTTAATAGAATGACGAAAAGTAATGTGAATCCAGAGAGAGAGAGAGAGATAGAGATAGATTGAAGTACTTTAAAGTAATAAGGTTAATGTGATGTAGAAGTAATGTAGTGTAGATGATTATGGGGTGTCAGTAAGGTGTGAGCAAAGAATCTCTCTCTCTCTCTCTCTGTAACCAGAATATGATAAAGAGTAAGCCATCGTACTGAAGGGGTTAATGGCTCAATAGGCCATATCTTTTGCATCAATTATCCACATTTTTTATGTAATTTAACACTTATGAATGCAAATATATTTAATACTTTGTTTCCTTTCCACCCAGATTTGTATAAGGTTTTCTCCCCTAGATGGGTTGCCGACCAAGGCTAACGAGTCCCATGTGGTTAGTTATTAATTATATACGCAGATGAAGTCAGTCAAATATTAAAATGACTTCAAAAGATTCTGATAACTTTAAAAAATATATGTTAATAAATAAATAAATAAATAAATAAACAGTGACATATGAAGCTAACATTCTTCCTAAACAATATTTTGGATGGCTTTTCTAATTAGAGGCTCCCATTGGTTGAAGAAATGTTATTGTGTTAAAGGGGTAGGGATTAAGTGTTGTGTGAACAGTAGAGGAAAAATGGTTCACAGTGTTCTGGTGGCATTGTTCTGTGTTTTGTATTTCTCACTGACATGAAGTTAGTTCTACCCGTCCGGAACTCCCTGAGGACTATTCCTTATTCTTCAACAATACACAAATCAATCTTTCATCTTCTCTCAATATCCTTGGCGTCTCTTTTTCTTCTGCTCTCACTTGGAAGGACCATATTACCAGTCTTGCTATGGCAGCCTCCCAGAAGCTGGGTGTACTCAACCGCCTCAAGAGGTTCTTTACCCCTGCACAGCTTCTTGCTCTGTACAGGGGCAACATGCATCCTTGTATTGAGTATTGTTCACATGTGTGGGGAGGATCCTCTCACACCGCACTCCTAGATAAAGTAGAAAGAAAGGCCTTTCGTATCATTAATTCCCGTCCACTCACTAACTCTCTGCAATCTCTCTCTCTCTTCGCCGCGATGTTGCATCTCTCTCGCTATTCTATAGAGCTCTACTACAATAATCAGTGTTCCTCAGAGCTCTCCCTGTGTATACCACCTCCTCTACGTAGGGTACGTGGTACCCGTTTTGCAACATAATCTCACCCCTATCTGTGCAACTCTCCTACCCAAGAGTGAAACTTTACTCTGTCTTTCTTCTATTCAACAGCTGAGTCAGTCTTTCCCTCCTCCTATGACTTAAATTGCTTCAAACTCCGTGTGTCCAGGCATTTTGGCTCGAACGTCCCTTGATTTGACCCTGTCACTCTTTCAAATATGCCACTTAGTGAATCCGAGGCATCTGGGGGTTGAAAAACGAAGAATGTATTGGGTGTAAATGGCACTTATTTCAGATGCTTCGTTTGTCGACCCCCAGGTGTTTCGGATTCACTAAGTGGCTTGTTGGGGGACCGAACTTTTTTCGTTGATAGTACATCCTTATTATATTGTTATTACATGTATATATATATAATTGTTAGTACTACAAACGGCTTGATGGAAATAATTCTCCGTGTATTTGATTGTGGAGGATCAGCAGTTATACCGGTACTCTCTTACTGGGAGGTGACAGCCCCTGTCTCTTGTTAAGCTTGTTTTTCTGGAGAGAGAAGCTGAATTGTGCCTGTGGACTCTGTGGTAAGGGGAGCAGAAGTTACTGTAGTGGGTAGTGAAAGTGTTGGGTAACACTGTAAGCTGAGAGAGAGAGAGAGAGAGAGAGAGAGAGAGAGAGAGAGAGAGAGAGAGAGAGAGAGAGAGTGATAGTGATAGAGTGAGAGAGAGAGAGGTAAATAAAGAGGCTGATGAGAGAACACACACACACACACACACCACACTGTACATACATAAAGAGAGAGTGAGAGTGAGAGTGTGGAGAGAGAGAGAGAGTGAGGGGGGGGGGGGGGGGGGGCTGCAGAAATAATGGTCACGCAGGTTGGCTTTTTCACCTAACAATGGCGCTCTTCGGGTAATCACGGGTCCGCTAATTGTGATGAATCAGCCCGCAGTGTGGTGATGGCTGGGTGGTGCTGGTGAGTGGTGAGTGATTGGTGTGTGGTTGATGGAGTGGTTAGTAGTTGGTGAGTGGTTGGTGAGTGGTTGATGGGGTGGTTGGTGGTGGTGGTGTTTGGTTGATGGATTGGTGGTGGTGGTGAGTGGTTGGTGTGTGGTTGATGGAGTGGTTGTGGTGAGTGGTTGGTCAGGAGTGAAAGGTGTATGGATGATGGAGTGATTGGTGTGTGGTGGTAGGTGAGTGGTTGATGGAGTGGTTGGTCAGGCGTAGTGGTGCTGATAGTGGTGAGTGGTTGGTGTTTGATTGATGGAGTGGTACTGGAGTGTTGAGTGATTGGTGAGGGTGGTAGGTGTGTGGTTGATGGAGTGGTGAGTGGTTGGTCAGGGGTGGTAGGTGTGTGGTTAATGGAGTGGTTGGTGTATGATTGATCAGTGGTGGCATATGTGTGGTTGATATGTGGTGGTAGGTGTGGTTGATGGAGTGGTTGATTAGTGGTGGTAGGTGTGGTTGATTGGGTGGTGTAATGTGGTGGCGTAAGGAGCGGTGATGGAGAAAACAGTGGTAATGGTGCTGAATGGTCTGGAGTAAGTGGTTGTAAGAGTTTGTGTGGTTGGTTGGTGTAGTGTGGGATGTGGTGAGTTTGAATGGTGATGCTAAGTGTTCCGTGTGAGTGATATATGGTGAATGAGGTGTGTATTGGTGGTTATAGTTAATCAGGTTGTAATGAGTCGTTAGGGAATAGTTGTGGAGGTAGTGGGGGTGAGTGGTCTGAGTAGGTACAATGTTGTAGAGGGTTGTGCTGTCTTCATGGAACTATTGTGATAGAGTTGATGGTGAAGGCTGATGGAATGGTGTGTCATGGATATATACATGAGTGGTAAGTTGTGAGTGGTTGTAGAGAGTTGTGAACACTGGATGGTTGTAGTTGGTTGGTGGTATTTGATTGACTGTTATGTAGTGATAAGTGGTCGATGGTAATTGGTGGTATAGGCTGTTCACTTTATACAGGCCAGAAGCTTTGACCACTAACATTTTATAACTAAAATCGGTTTGGATCAATGTGGAATTGGGTGTTGACATTTACAGCTCATATTAGCTCTATCCTTTTTTGAGTTAGAATAGGTTAATGGTATGGTTGATGGAGTTGTGTGGTGGTGATTGATGGAGTGGTGTGGTGGTGATTGATGGAGTGGTGTGGTGGTGGTGGTTGATGGAGTGGTGTGTTGGTGCCTGGTGGTGGTGGTTGATGGAGTGGTGTGTTGGTGGTGGTGGTGGTGGTTGATGGAGTAACGTGATGGTAGTAGTTGATGGAGTGGTGGGGGTGATGGTAGTAGTTGAAGTAGTTGCATGTGTTGGTGATAGATGGAGCAGTTAGAGGTGGTGAAAGCTGGCATGATGTGATATTTACTGGGGGTGAGGGGGGCGGGGGGGGGGGGGGGAGGGGTCCTTAGTGATGATGGAGCGAGTTGTGAGTGGTGTGTGGTGTTGATTATTTACAGTGGAGTGGTAGTATTTACTTAAGGGGGGTCACCTGCTTTTTTTTTGTCTTTCAATCCTTTTCTCTCTTTCTCTGTCTTGTATCCATTCGGCCCCATTCAGCCAACTATTCTAAGACGTGTATCCCCATTTAGGTGTTGATTTCTTCCTGGCGAGCGATAGCGAGCCAGCATTATATGAAGAAATCTGGCTTCGCCGAAGACATTTTTCCATCGAAAAATTTACAAATTTGGCCTGCTGTCAAAGAAAATGAAAAAATATGCTGGCTCGCTACCGCTCACCAGTAAAAGAATTGACAGTAGGCTGAATGGGGCCAAATGGATACTACCCAGGGAAAGAGAGAAAAGGAGGTAATAAAAGCAGGTGACCCCCCCTTAAGTGGCGAAGGTTTCAAGAGTAAAGCATGTCATTGTACTGGTGCTAACCCTTTCAAGCTCCAAGACGCATTTCTGTTTTGTTTCCTGGTAATTATTAGACGATTTTATTCAGATTAGGAAGGGTATATGGAAGTCAGAGTGTTGATTGAGGGAGTCTTTACCCTTTAAATACCCACAGATCCTTCCTAAGCTGCATAAAATCGTCTAATGATAGCCAAAATATACTGCTAAAATGCGTCAGAGCTTCAAGGGGCTAATTTGGGTGGTGAGTAGCGGTGTGGTGGTGTTGGAGGAAGTTGCAAATGGCGTCTGGTTGTGGTTGGTTGTGGTAGAATGGTCAACTGGTGAGCGGTGGTTATGTGGTTGAGGGATGTGTGAAGATAGTGTATACTGTTATGGTCTCGTCTGCTCAGCCATAATGGCTTCTTAATAGACATAATATATCGAACTTAATTGTATACAAACGGACACACATTAATTCCATAAACATTTTTATAGCAACACCTTGGGTATTTAAAGACATTTGTGAACTAAGTGTAACATTAACCCATGTTTTGCCAGGCCAGTCGAAGTAAGGAAATTATAGATGAAGAAATAAGGAGTATACGTTTAGCTGTCGCGGGGAAGAGGTCTGTGACAGTCAAGGCTGTCTTGAACCTACGCACTTCTTACCCCTGACAGCAATTTGGTTGTTAGGAAGTGAATAAATATTGTCCTGCCGCGACTATCTAAGCTTCACCGTTTCTGGAGTCGAATATAATGTGAAAAGTGTAGTATGGAATGACAGGCCCAATGGAATAATGTTATAAATTGTGGAAAGAAAAAGTGTAATATATATCCAGTAATACTTTGCTTTAAGATATATCGCATGGGAAGTTAGATACATACTAGAGAGAGAGAGAGAGAGAGAGAGAGAGAGAGATTAATATCAAGCAAGAGCATAATATATATTGATACGGAGCATTTGGAATGAAATACAGGAAACCTCATATTTGAGATCATACACCTACTATGGTCGCACTTTTCTACAGTATTGTATATACAGGTATTTATACTAGCTGAGGTACCCGATGTTGCCCGGGGGAAAATCGAAGTATGGGATGCCTATCTTTGGGAGGGGGGGAGGAGGGATAGCTTAATATCTATTCTGGCACCTCCCTAGTATGCATGCCAAGTATGGTCTCTCCATCTTTAAAACTGAGGGAGTTGGAGGGGGTTCCGCCCCCCTCCCCCATAGAAGTACTTAAAGGGATTTGCTCATTGATGTTCCTTGCCTGAACAATTTTGCAAGTATTTTTTAACCACGACTGTAAATTCGTATTCAGGAATACTTTTTGAAGACCTCCATAGGGTAAAACGATGACGGTGAACATTATCTAGTGAATCAGCAATTTGATGTTCATGACTCAAATATTTTATCCGTGTATCGTAATTGCATGTGGAAGATTTTTCCCAGAGATCCCTATCCACAACCGTACATGTCAGAGCACAGTTCACGAGCTTATATAAGAATACGCGCACATACACACACACACACACACACACATGGAGAGGAGAGAGAGAGAGAGATTTTTTTTTTTTTTTTCCTAAAAGACATTCCCTAATACCCGTGTGACGTTGACCACTCCGTTAGAACCGCATGGCTTGTCCTACAGTGACTCGCTAGGATCGCCAGGGCAGTGGATGGGGCTACAGTTTATGTATTAGAGTGTGCTTTATTTTATATGAAAGCTCGTGTCATGGGCAGTCCAGAAAGGCTCTTTGTTTTCGCCCATGTCAAGGCTTTATATATTTAATTGTAAAGTATATGTTTTGTCATTAACTAGTAATGATAGGATCTGGGAGAGAGAGAGAGTAGAACGGAGTGAGAGGTGGCGCGCAGTGTTTTTTGTCCCGCTCGATGACGTCACGGCTGGCTGCCTCGCGGGGGTTGGTGGAGAGAGGTCCTTACCATGTTGCGAGCTCTGTGAGTGGTCGGTCGACTCGTAACCGTTAGTTTCCCATGCGGCTCGAGCTAGTGCGAGTATTATACTGGTTCCTCGCCACTCTCTCCCTCTGATCTGGTTTCTAGAACGCATCCATCTTTATCCCTTGCAACCTGTCCCCGCTCTTACCTGAGAATCTTTTCCTCGGCCTATCTCTCTCATTTTCCATATCTTTCACCACCTTTATTAACATTATATCCCCTCTGGTTAACTCTGCAAAATCAGCTTCATGCTGGCCAGTTGTATTGTGTGTTAAGGTCTGATATAACCTGTGTATGTTAGTTGTTAAGATAAGTGGATCACGAAGCATTGGTTGGCTTTCATATTGCTGCTTCCTTTAATTATTAGTGTTCTGCTGGATTAGATAATGCTAGACTAGGAGTCTGATATAAAAGGTATTGTTTCCTATGAGTGCTGGCTTTAGTTAAAAGCGGCACGACATACCTGAGAACTGGAGTTGATTGAGTAAATCCTAGTCTGTGTGCCATTGAGAGTAGAGCATGCACGAATGAGGGCTTTTTGCCTATACCATTCTGCACTGTTCTAGTCTCGGTTGTTTGTCTTTGAGGTACGCCAGGAGAACGCTTAATACTTCGGTATTAAGGTTTCTCAAGAGAGCTACCCTTCATTATAACGTAATATTTGACACACAGACTTGAGATTTGCACTAGGCTATGCAGCATGCCATGCGCACCAGTATCTCGTATCATTGACTCTAGCTAGACTTTGTCAATCATAGTAGACATTAAGTATATTAACCTAATTACTCTTTTTATGCATACCCATTTATGATTACACAAGCATTTCGCAGCCTAGTTTGATGTATTGAGACACAAACGACTTATGCCCCCTTCACACATACAGGACTCGGGCGCCGAATACAGCAGAGTAGCGTTTTTGTCCCCCGACTTTTGGAGCTGGCTCGGTATGCCGCATCCAAAGGACTTCACCAGACTACAGCCGCATACACCCGACGTTGTCGTCTTGACTCCGGAGAAGTCTTGAGACTCGAACCGAAAAAAAAAATAACGGTCATTTTTACATGCCGACTTCACCCGCATCTATAAGACTTCAGCCGATCGACTCCAGAATACAGACGATCAACATCAGAGTCGAACCGCATACACCCGCATAAAGCCGACACACACAAGTTGTGTGGCCAGCGGATGTATAAAAAGGGGCGGTCTAGCAGGGCTGAACATCATTACAGTCGACTCCACCGTTGCGTCAACAGGTACGGTGACACTCTACCACACAACATGGATGCGCACGTATTCATTACACCCTCCCAGCGCCAAAATATAGACATATACCTGGCGACCATGTCCATGGATTTAACTCTCCAGGTTGATCTGTTGGCTCTGAAAATAGCCATTAAACAACGAAGGAGGAAGAGGAGGTCAGTGTGGACGCGGAACTGGCTCCTGCGGCGGCCAATGTATGGCCACTACGAGAATATCATGCATGAGTTCATGCGCGAAGACCACCGCAGCTTCAGAAACTTCACCAGGTTGGACGTGGACATGTTCTGGGAAATGGTGGAGAAGATAACACCCAGGATAGAGAGACAGGACACCTTCTGGCGGAAATCCCTGAGCCCTGCCCTTCGTCTCGCCATTACCCTGCGCTACCTGGCGACTGGTGATTCATATCAAACACTCTCCTATGATTTCCGCGTCGCCCATAACAGCATTTCACTGCTGGTTCCTGACACCTGTGAGGCCATCTACCAAGAATACCACCCTCTCATTCTGCCATGCCCCAAGACCCCGGAAGATTGGAAGAAATGTGCTGACCTCTTCGAAGAACGCTGGCAGTTTCCACACGCCGTTGGTGCTATTGATGGTAAGCACATAGCCATTCGCTGCCCTGCCAATGCTGGGTCCCTTTACTATAACTACAAGGGATTCCACTCTATTGTGCTTATGGCAGTTGTGGATGCTGACTACAAGTTCCTGTACTGCGATGTGGGTGCCACTGGTTCGGGGTCTGACGGTGGTGTCTTTGCACAGACACCTATCAGGGCCGGCCTGGAGAACAACACCCTGGGACTTCCGCCTCCTCAACCCCTACACACTGGTGCCAGGCCTGTGCCCTACTTCCTGTTAGCTGACGACGCATTCCCCATGCGACCCTGGCTACTGAAACCATTCCCACATCGCTCAACGAACATGGGCGAGATGATCTTCTCCTACCGGTTGTCCAGGGCTCGACGGGTGGTGGAAAATGCCTTTGGCATCTTGGCTAACAGGTAAATATCTTTTAATTTTGGTGGGGTTAATGCCATTAATAAGGCTATACACTTGCATTGCTAACTAATTCTCTTTGCAGAGGCAGGTATTTGATAATAACCATGTTTTGTGTCTCCCTATTCTACAGGTTCAGATGTTTGCTCACCAGCATTCCCCTGCAACCCAAGAGAGTGGAGTCTGTGGTGCTGGCATGCTGTTGCCTACACAACCTCATCCGTCGCCGTTTCCCCAGTCACCACCCCGTTGGCTTCCTTGACAGGTGATGCGGCCTGGTATATGAACTGTGTTATCGGAGGAAAGCAGATATAATATTTTTACTGTAATGTGGTGAGTCGGGATGTGTTATAGTGTAATGAATGGCATTTGGGGGTAGGAGTTTGGTGTTGTAATGATGTTAATAAATAATTATTAATTAAAATAAAAAATCTATGGAGATTGTTTCATTGAAACCACAAAGCATGCATAACATGACAGCAAAATCTAACATAAACACTGCCTTAAGGGAATAATTGGAAATGATTAAATAAGTATTGCTGAATTTGAATAACATATATAATAAACACTCACGTTACCGGTGCTACGAGGCTTGTTCCGCACAATGTGACCCCTGAAAAAACTGCCCTGTTCAAGGATCCACTGATCACGGTCGCTGTACCGTACTTCTGCCCCAGCACCACTCTTCCTTGCCGTTAATTTGCCAAACCTGGAGCGGATGTTGTCGCACCAGGTCCTCAGCTGAGCACCTGTTTGCAAGACAAAATCACATATAATAGAAACGTATATATCACACAACAATGTCTATATATCACCCAATATTACAGGTATCTACCCAGGTAAACAGTGTCACTATTCATCACAACACATAAAAATTTGTACTAACACAGATAAACAACGTAAATATTAATAATATAACATTTCACGTATCAATATGGGAAAACTTACCTTTTATTGGAGGGGTCAGAGTCTTGGCCTTCTTTTCAAACAGGCGCCACTTCCGGTCAGAGTCCTTGAATTCTCGGGCCTGCTTGTCATACATGAATGTATGTGCCCGCAACCACTCCATCACGGCGACCTCGTCTTCGGGGCGCAACACTACCCTCGTTATAGTTCTTTTAGATTTGACGCCGTAGATAATCGCATCTGGGGAGGCCTCGTCACCCGTCTCGATGTCGATCTCCTGGATGTCATGGGTGTCCTGGGTGTCCTGGGTGTCCTGGCTGCTCCCTGGCGGTAGCATGCTGGTTTTGGCGGGAGCTGGTGGCGGTGCTTGCCGCTTGGCAGCGGGGGGTGTTTGGCGTGGAGGCTGGCTGTCTTGGATTACCTCCATGCTCTCTTCCTCACTCATCTGGGTCTCGTCTCCAAAGAAGTCTTCCAATCGGTTGTCGTCTTCTTGCCTCTGGATCTTCTGTGGACTCTGCGACTTCCTGGTCTTTGGTGTTCGACTGGGTCCAGGCATGGTGTAAAGGCGGTATAGGTGAGCGTAGAGGTCAGGGTAGAGGCGAGGCGAGGGAGAGGGTGGTAGGTGTGCGTCGTTGGTGGTCTCATTGAAGACTGTTGGGGAGTGCGCTGCCTGGGGCCTATATATAGGGGCCGTGTTGCCGTTCTGTTGGGAAAAATGTCTAGTATTTCTTGTCAGGTGGATGCGGCTGTTTTCGGTTCGACTTTTGTGTTGTCGGTTGGAGTTTTCTGTTGTTGGTTACTTGTCCGGTCAAGTTGGCTCGACTCTTCTGCCACATTGGGTTCCGGGTGTTGTCATACGTCTGCACTCCTGTCAATGTGGTTGGAGTCTGCTGTATGCGGCTGCATGCGGATGAATTCCGCTGTTGTCTGTTGTACTCGTATAACTCATATTTTTGCATAATTTTTAATTTTTTTATGCAAATATATGCAAATTTATGCACACGACTTCAGCAGACTTCAGCAGACTTTTGCGGTTGTACTCGTGTCCGGCGGCTGTACTCTGGTGTATGCGGCAGTAGTCTTTATGCTACACATGAAACACAATTCGAGCCGATATACACAAGGACTACAGCCGCATACAGAAGACTTGGTATGACTAGCGCCGACTAGAGCAGACTACTCCCCGCATCCACCAGACAAATTTCAAGTCTGGCCCAAATTTCAAAACTGACAAACATTTTCGTCGCGGACCGCGACTTGACACGCATTGCCAGGACTTCACCAGACTACAGACGACTACAGCCGCATGGGTAGGAATAGGTGCCGACTTGATGCCGCATGCAGCAGAGTCGCTACTCGGCTGCTTTCTGCTGCATTCGGCGCCCGAGTCCTGTATGTGTGAAAGGGGCATTAGGCTCTTTTTGTTGATAGGAATACTGTATTGTGGCAATTATTATTAGTGTTGTAGTGTTTAGGATATTCTTGGCTCCGACGGCATTATATATTCTGCCTTTTTGTGTGCATAGCCTGCACGAGCATTGTTCCGCTGCCTGCCTTTTTGGGTTCCATTTCCGATACGAGCATCTTTATAACATCTAACATTTAAAGAAGATTCCTTGTTAGTGTTGAAGGACTTTAGTGCACTTTCTTTCATGCAGGAGTGCCTGACATTTATTGATTAAAGTAACGTAAGCTGTAACTTCTCTTGCCACCTTACTTTGTATACCATAACCAAGCACCTTCGGTTATAGGTAGTAATAGGCTGTTTTCACATAACATTAAGCCTAGAGTAGACGCACATTTATTGAGAGTTTGATAGCCTATTATTGCATATAGAACTCTGTAGAGTATTTGTGTTCTTTGTTCACTGGGAATATACATCAGAGGTTGGAGCTAGCGCTTTCCGTTGTAACATTTATGCCATTACTAGTCCAATGAATAAGAGCCCTGATATATTTGAACCCCAGTCATAACAAATGGCGACCTTACCTAGGATTTGGTGAACCTACATTTATTAGCAGGGAACATTTGTTGTTTTGGAGAATATTTTGCGGGGATCAGCAAGAATATTTTTTTTTTTTGCTGCAACATAGTATAGCCCTTGAGTATTTCCGAGAATTTTTGTGTGTATATCGAGGTATAAGAGTTTGGGGTGCTTCTTTTCTGAATATTGTGGTGAGAAATTTTTGTGAGCATCATGTCTTATACCGGATCAGAGGAGAATGGAGACACAGTACGTAATGTCGAGACTGAGGAACAGCAGTGTGATGATGTGGTTAATCAGGTGAACTGTGAGGAGGATGCTAGGATATTTTTGCAATGGCCTGTTACTGCCGAGCGGTTGGTGGGTGTGAATCGGTACGGTCTTCAATGCCTGGCCACAGCTATCGGTCATGCGGGTACTAGCAGCATGACCAGGGATAACTTGATAACGTGTGTACTGGGCAGGGTGACTGGTGAGCGAGATGGGTTGAGTGCTCAGAGCCCTTCGGCCATGCTTCCCCTACACTCGACTCCCAGCCATCCCAGTAGTTTGCCGACCCCGGGTACGTTTCCGCAGTTGGGTGGTGACTGGCAGGGTGGGTTGCCCCTGGGGGGACCACCGGTAATTTCAAACATTGTAGCACCTTCACCTCCTCAAGGGTTAACTCCAGAATTATTGCTTCAGCTCGAATTAGCTAAGCTTCAGCAGCAGTTAGAATTGGCCAAGATAGAAGAGAGAGCCAAGCTGGCAAAAATCCAAGCTGATTTGGAGTCGACTAGGTACTGTGCCGACATGGACGTAGAGAAGTCGCGGGTAGAGGCAACGGGACAGCGACTTGGGGCTGGTAACCGTGCTCATGATCAATCTCTCTCGCACTTATTGAAGCTGGTTCTGGTGTTTGATGAGAGTGGTGTAACAGAATTTTTCACACGCTTTGAGAAGAAGTGCCAGGAACACCAGTGGCCAGAGAATAAATGGGCAGCACTTGTATCCTCTAGATTAATAGGCAAGGGTCTTAAAGCCTATGATGCGTTACCTTTGGAGTTATGTATTGTGTATGAGGATCTCAAGGAGGCTGTCCTGAGGGCTTATGAACTGAAACCAGAAACGTACCGTTTGAAGTTCCGGGGTGTAACTAAGGGAAGAGATAGCACCTTTTTGGAACACGCCCGGGACTTGTCCGATGCTATGGGGAACTGGCTCCGATCGGAGAAGGTCACAACATTTGATGAAATTAAGCAGTTAATGATGTTGGAGCAGTTCTTTAAGAGCACGGGCGGTGATCTAACTTTGAACTTAAAGGAGAAAAACCCAAGAACTCTAGTAGAAGCAGCAGAAATGGCTGATCTACGGCTGTCGTTGATTCGGGGTTGCGGGTCCTCACAGAAGTACGATGCAAGTGCTAGGGACCGTTATCCTCCCCCTCCCCGTAGCAACGACACATTTAAACAAAAGAGCAATGAAACTAAAACTGAATTCAAACCTAACCCCACGCCGTATAAGAAAAGTCAGGGGCCTGTTGCATCACAGTATAAGCCGAAACCGAAATTTATGTGTTTTAAGTGCCACAAGGAGGGTCATAAGGCAAATGAGTGCCCTAGTCGACCTCCTCCGGCAGCCGTGTCTTTTGCTCACGGCATTGGAGTGTTCAAGAGGACATCGGAGTTTGTTAGAGGCATTTCTTCCGAGGTAAATACACTGCCAGTGCAGAAGGATCCGGAAGGCTTATTCCCTGTCCGTGATGCCTTTAGTGACCACAGGGGACTCGGTTGTGTGGAGTGGGGGGGTAGAAGACATGAGGTGAGAATTTTGCGTGACACTGGGGCATCGCAAACACTGTTGAGAAATTTCACTGGTAAACCTGTAAATACGGCGCGGGTGGTTGTGGTTCAGGGAGTTAATGCAACAAGGTCATACCCGCTTGTAAGAATGAAGATGGAGGTTGATGGTGTGACTCGTGACCTGGATGTAGGAATTGTGGAGAAGTTACCTGTTGGGGGCGTCGACCTCCTTCTCGGCAACGACTTTGCGGGGCCTACCTCTGAGGCTCCACCCTTGGTCGTTGCCGAGAAGCCGGCCGACGTGAGTAGGGAGGAGCAGGAGTGGGTTGAGAAGTGTCGGGGGCAACCTATGGCATGTGTTGTCACCCGTTCCCTTGCATCCAGGGGGTCACATTCTGGTCAACAGTCTTTAGATCAGCGGAGGAAGGGTACCGAGAAGGGGTTGAAAGTTGATGCGGTTGAGAGTTCAGTATCAGCGGACATTCTCGGGGACTCATTATTAGGACCAATTTTCGAGTCTAGAGAAGACCCATTAACTGTTCCTGGGAAGGCAGTGGATGGGCTTAAAAAGACGATGAGACAGCAACGGTACGCAGAGAGAGAGCAACGGGAGGCCAAATTTAATGTAGGAGGGGGGCATGAGTTGTTTCGCAAACACTTGGATAGGCTTGCTCCTTCGGACATTCGTAAGTTGCAATTGGAAGACCCGGAGGTTCTTGGATGTGGTACCGGTGCTGTCGAGTTGGAGGAGGACAGTGATGCACAGTCGGGAGATTTTTTTTTCATAGATGGAATATTATATCGGCGATTCCAAGATCCGCAGAGGAATTGGGAGGGGGGGTCAGGAGAGGTAGACCAGCTGGTCGTGCCAAGGGTTTGCAGGGAAAGCCTACTTAGGTTGGCCCATGATGTACCACTGGCGGGACATCTGGGTGTCCGTAAGACGGTTGCAGCCTTGGGGAAATTATTTTGGTGGCCTGGTCTGAGAGCACAAGTTATGTCATGGGTGGCAATGTGTGATGTGTGTCAGAGGGTTGGCAAACCGAATCAGAGCATTCCTAAGGCGCCGTTACACCCCATTCCTGTCAGTGGGCCTCCCTTTAGTAAGGTTATAGTGGATATGGTTGGCCCCCTTCCCCCTACAAGTGCCGGAAACAAGTTTCTCCTGACCATCATGGATGTAGCAACAAGGTACCCTGACGCTTACCCTATGAGAAATGGGTCAGCGAAGACGGTGGTCCGAAACTTGCTAGTGTATTTTTCCCGGTATGGTTACCCGCAGGAGATTCAGTCAGACCAAGGATCCAACTTCACTTCTAACCTCTTTGTTCAAACTATGCAGCAGCATGGGATTGTTACGGTTGTGTCATCTGCGTATCATCCGGAGAGCCAGGGTGTGTTAGAGCGATGGCACTCAACCTTAAAATCTATGCTTCGTTGTTATTGCTTTGAGAATGGGAAAGATTGGGATCTTGGCCTGCCATATGTTTTGTTTGCTGCACGGGAGGTACCTGGGGAAAGTTTGGGATTCAGCCCTAATGAGCTCGTCTTTGGACACCGTGTCAGAGGGCCTCTCCATATGGTTAAAGAAATATGGGAGGGTGCAGAAAAACCTTGTTCTATGCTCAAGTATGTCCTCGACAGTCGGGAACGGATGTTGCGCAGTCTGGAGTTGGCTGGCCGTAATTTGACTAGCTCTCAGGCCCTCATGAAGGACAGGTACGACCTCAAGGTTAAACTCAGGGAGTTTCACGTGGGTCAGGAGGTGTTGATTCTACTGCCCCTTGTAGGTCACCCCTTATCCGCGAAGTACACTGGTCCTTATAGGGTGGTTGAGAAGCTATCGGACCTGGATTACTTGGTAGCCACTCCAGACAGACGTAAGCGCAATCAGTTATGTCACGTTAATCTTATGAAGGAGTATGTGAGGCACCCCCCTGAGCCTCTCCCTGTGCCTGTGATGACGTTTAGCAGTCAAGGTGGAGAAGGAGAACGGGACAGTCAAGCTCAGGTGGAGGATAACTGGGATCATCATGTCTCTGCGAACCAGTGGGCGGGGAACACGAACCAGGCGGCTCAGGAAGCGTTGCAACACTTACCTGAGCATCAGCGGGTGGCTGTGGAGCGCCTGTTTGGTTCATACCCCTCTGTTTTCGCGGAGCACCCAGGCCTCACTACCCTAGAGGTGCACGACGTGGACGTGGGAGACCACCCACCTTTCAAGTCAGTTCCCTATAGGGAACCTATTAAACTGCCGGCCCTCCGGGCGGAGTTGGAGTATATGTTAACAAGGGGGCTGATTGAGAAGGGGGTGGTGAAGTGGACATCTCCCGTCACGCTGCAACCAAAACCGGATGGTAAGGTGCGATTCTGTGTAGACTACAGACGGTTAAACGGTTTGACGTCCACCAACCCATACCCTCTTCCTCGGGTCGACGACTGTGTGGACAAGATAGGCAATGCAAAGTACCTAACCAAGGTGGACTTGGTTAAGGGATACTGGCAGGTGCCCTTGTCCGAACGAGCGAAAGAGGTATGTGGTTTTGTGGTGGATGGTGCTACCTACCGCTGTAACGTTATGCCTTATGGTCTAAAGAACGCACCCGCTACCTTTCAGAGTTTGATGAATGATATAACGAGAGACATTCCTAATTGCACAGTATACCTCGACGATGTTATTATCTATGACAACAGCTTTACGAGTCATTGTGAGCACGTAGAACTCCTGTTTAAGAGGCTTAGTGAGGCTGGCTTGGTGGTCAACCTGGCAAAGTGTGATTTCGTGCGGGCGTCCGTGCAGTATCTTGGGTTCATGGTGGGGTTGGGTCAGGTATGCCCCCCACAGAACAAGATAGCTGCGATTGATCACTTTCCCCGGCCGGCCACCAAGAAGCAGATCATGAGGTTCTTAGGTATGATCGGATACTACAGACGCTTCATTAAGGGGTACTCTACCGTGCTAGCACCTCTGACAGATCTTTTAGCGAAGGATAAGAAATTCAAAAGGGCGCCTGAGTGTGAGAAGGCGTTTAGCTTAGTAAAACACCTGTTGTGCACTCACCCGATCCTCAGGGCCCCTGACTTTAGCCTACCTTTCCAACTAGCAACGGATGCTAGTGGTGTGGGGGCTGGTGCCGTCCTTATGCAAAAGGACGATGATGGGCTGGAACATCCTGTTAGTTTCTACTCGAAGAAGTTCAATTCAGCCCAAAAGAACTACTCTGTTGTCGAGAAAGAGCTGCTGGCAATTGTACTTGCACTGAGGCATTTCGAGGTCTATGTTCCAGCCTATGGTCCAGTCGTTGTAATTTACACAGATCATCACCCTCTCAAGTTTTTGAACCAGTTTCACAATCGGAATATGAGGCTGACCAGGTGGTCGCTAATGTTACAAGAATATAACCTGGACATACGCCATATTGCCGGTTGTGACAACGTGATTGCAGATTGTCTTTCGAGGGTAGATGATCCTGGGTAGATTGACACACGGGTAGCCTCCTGCTTTAGTTTGAATAGTATTTTGCGCTTGGTGCTTGTTGGCTCGCGGTTGTAGCCCAGCGTATTGGGTCGTAAAGCAGGAGTTGAGCGTTTGGTATAGAAGAAAAAACTAGGCTTGCCCCTATAGTGCAGCCGAAATAAACAAATTAAAAACATAAAAATCAAATAAAAAACTTTCTTTGATAGTTGAATTTTTTCAGTATGTTATAGCAGTAATTCTGAGTTGCACTCCTATCAGAATGCTGGGCTAGAGAAGCTCGCTCTTGAGGAGCATAACTACATATAATTTAACCTATTGTGTTGGGAGGGTTATAATTTTGAAAAGAATGTTTTGTTGAAGAACTGTGCCAGATATTTTACTGCCGCTGGGTGATGGGAAGTGGAGATATAGCATGGGTTCTAACCATCAGATTTTTGTGAGCCTTGGGGCCTCTGAGAAAAATCTTGGGGGGGGGTGTGACGTTGACCACTCCGTTAGAACCGCATGGCTTGTCCTACAGTGACTCGCTAGGATCGCCAGGGCAGTGGATGGGGCTACAGTTTATGTATTAGAGTGTGCTTTATTTCATATGAAAGCTCGTGTCATGGGCAGTCCAGAAAGGCTCTTTGTTTTCGCCCATGTCAAGGCTTTATATATTTAATTGTAAAGTATATGTTTTGTCATTAACTAGTAATGATAGGATCTGGGAGAGCGAGAGAGAGAGTAGAACGGAGTGAGAGGTGGCGCGCAGTGTTTTTTGTCCCGCTCGATGACGTCACGGCTGGCTGCCTCGCGGGGGTTGGTGGAGAGAGGTCCTTACCATGTTGCGAGCTCTGTGAGTGGTCGGTCGACTCGTAACCGTTAGTTTCCCACGCGGCTCGAGCTAGTGCGAGTATATATACTGGTTCCTCGCCACTCTCTCCCTCTGATCTGGTTTCTAGAAGGCATCCATCTTTATCCCTTGCAACCTGTCCCCGCTCTTACCTGAGAATCTTTTCCTCGGCCTATCTCTCTCATTTTCCATATCTTTCACCACCTTTATTAACATTATATCCCCTCTGGTTAACTCTGCAAAATCAGCTTCATGCTGGCCAGTTGTATTGTGTGTTAAGGTCTGATATAACCTGTGTATGTTAGTTGTTAAGATAAGTGGATCACGAAGCATTGGTTGGCTTTCATATTGCTGCTTCCTTTAATTATTAGTGTTCTGCTGGATTAGATAATGCTAGACTAGGAGTCTGATATAAAAGGTATTGTTTCCTATGAGTGCTGGCTTTAGTTAAAAGCGGCACGACATACCTGAGAACTGGAGTTGATTGAGTAAATCCTAGTCTGTGTGCCATTGAGAGTAGAGCATGCACGAATGAGGGCTTTTTGCCTATACCATTCTGCACTGTTCTAGTCTCGGTTGTTTGTCTTTGAGGTACGCCAGGAGAACGCTTAATACTTCGGTATTAAGGTTTCTCAAGAGAGCTACCCTTCATTATAACGTAATATTTGACACACAGACTTGAGATTTGCACTAGGCTATGCAGCATGCCATGCGCACCAGTATCTCGTATCATTGACTCTAGCTAGACTTTGTCAATCATAGTAGACATTAAGTATATTAACCTAATTACTCTTTTTATGCATACCCATTTATGATTACACAAGCATTTCGCAGCCTAGTTTGATGTATTGAGACACAAACGACTTAGGCTCTTTTTGTTGATAGGAATACTGTATTGTGGCGATTATTATTAGTGTTGTAGTGTTTAGGATATTCTTGGCTCCGACGGCATTATATATTCTGCCTTTTTGTGTGCATAGCCTGCACGAGCATTGTTCCGCTGCCTGCCTTTTTGGGTTCCATTTCCGATACGAGCATCTTTATAACATCTAACATTTAAAGAAGATTCCTTGTTAGTGTTGAAGGACTTTAGTGCACTTTCTTTCATGCAGGAGTGCCTGACATTTATTGATTAAAGTAACGTAAGCTGTAACTTCTCTTGCCACCTTACTTTGTATACCATAACCAAGCACCTTCGGTTATAGGTAGTAATAGGCTGTTTTCACATAACATTAAGCCTAGAGTAGACGCACATTTATTGAGAGTTTGATAGCCTATTATTGCATATAGAACTCTGTAGAGTATTTGTGTTCTTTGTTCACTGGGAATATACTTCAGAGGTTGGAGCTAGCGCTTTCCGTTGTAACATTTATGCCATTACTAGTCCAATGAATAAGAGCCCTGATATATTTGAACCCCAGTCATAACACCCGGTCTCACCCATAACAAATGTCGATCACTCCAGCGTCCAGCTTTTGTCTTCCACTGGCAGACACGGGCCCGGGGTGGAGGCAGTAATTTGTGGCACCACGGAGAACTTGGCTTGGAAGCAGTAATGGTGATGGCAAGGGAAGGGATTACGGGGGACAAGGGACTGGAGAGGTTTTGATTTTTACTTTGTGTGTGTTTATGGTTTATGTTTTGTTTGTGTATATATATATATATTTATGTATTGTATTTTGTGTTATGCATACGTTCATTTGTTCGTTATTTGAGAAGTAAGAAGGTGTACTGGAGATTTTTTTTTTTTTTTTTTTTTTTTTTTTTTTTTTTAATGTGCGTTTTTATGAGAAGGTGGGTCAGAGAAAGCTACCCCCCCCCCCCCATTATTATCCTCGCAAATGATCCATGCAACCCAAACGAAGGATTGGCTGCCCCCCCCCCCCCAGCCAATCATTGGTTAGGGTTAGGAATGTGTGGCTATGGGTATAGACATCTTCTATATTTCTTACCTTTCTTTTAGAATGTAAAATTACAAGCCATTTTAATGATTAAGTGTTGATCAAGAATGATATACAAACTCGGAGATGTAAGAAATTATACACTGAAATATATTGTTAACATGGATATTATAATGTGAACAGAAATATATCATATATATATATATCATCTGTGAGTCAGTCATCGGATTCGTTCATCATTAGCCAATAGGAGCTTTGAAGTCGCCGCTGGTTTACCAGGCAGAAATTGAATATTCTTAATAGACATAATATAACGAATTTATTTCTTTATTACAAAGGACACACATTAATTGCATAAAAAAAATTATAGCAACACATTGGATATTTAAAGACATTTGTGATCTAAGTGTAACATAAATATTATGAATCATTGGATTTAATTATGTCTCTACTGTAAAAAAAAAGAAACAGTGTTATTGTACAAGAGACAAGTTATATGATTGAATATCTATCTAGATGAAAATAAATTATGTTACCATTCAAATTAGAGTGGAGAGTATCATAAAGCATGATATACGGTCCCTAATTATACAGTGTTATTGTTAATTATATCCCGTGTTCACTATAACTCTAGTATAACGACAGGAGGCACACAACATGTTTTGCCAGGCTAGTCGATGTAAGAAAATTATAGATGAAGAAATAAGGAGTATACGTTTAGCTGTCGCCGGGAAGAGGTCTGTGACAGTCAAGGTTGTCTTGAAACCTACGCACTTCTTACCCCTGACAGCAATTACTGTAGGTTGTTAGGAAGTGAATAAATAATGTCCTGCCGCGACTATCTAAGCTTCAGCGTTTCTGGAGTCGAATATAATGTGAAAAGTGTAGTATGGAATGACAGGACCAATGGAATAATGTTATAAATTGTGGGAAGGAAAAGTGTAATATATATCCAGTAATACTTTGCTTTAAGATATATCGCATGGGAAGTTAGATACATACTAGAGAGAGAGAGAGAGAGAGAGTTTGCTTACTTGAGCATATTGTGTGTTTTCTTTATTACAACATATTATCATGGTGTGTGTGCTTGTGTGATTATATTCTGTATATGATATGTGTTGATAGTGTGTATATTGATATGAGTGTATTAACCCGTTGAGTACCAGCGACGTGTGCTTTTTTTTTTTATTCTACCTCTATTTTGACGATATTATGCAGCTTAGGAAGGATCTGTGGTAGTTCAAAGGGTTGGTAGAGATATATTGAAGCCTGAGTATTGCTAGAGGTCCTTCCTAAGCTAAATCTATATATCTATCTATATGCTCCTAAGCTAAATATACTCGTCTCATAGTAGCCAGCTTATGATAACATAGGACGTCCCTGGTACTGAATGGTTTGATATGAATATAATTATTAATATGAGTATATTAATATGAGTATAGTAAATAGGTCATCAGGTTGCATTGCCCACAAGTTTATTATCGCACTTACAGTCTTGAGCATTAAGGGGGGTCACCGGCTTGTTTTGTATCTTTCTATCCTTTTCTCTCTTTCTCTGGCTTGTATCCATTCGGCCCCATTCAGCCAACTGCTTTAAGAAGTTTATCCCCATCCAGATGTCGATTTCTTCCTGGCGAGCGATAGCGAGCCAGCATTGCATCGAGAAATCCGGCTTCGCCAGAGACATTTTTTTTTTACCGAAAAATTTACAAATTTAGCTTGCTGTCAAAACAAAAATATATATATGGTGGCTCGCTACCGCTCGCCAAGAAAAGAAAGACACCTGGAGGGGGGTAAACGTCTTAAACAGTAGGCTGAATGGGGCCGAATGAATACAAGCCAAAGAGAGAGGGAGAGAAAGATAAACAAAAACACGGTGACCCCCCCTTAATTGACATGTATGTTATGGCTTAATTGACATGTATGTTATGGCTTAATTGACATGTATGTTATGGCTTAATTGACATGTATGTTATGGCTTAATGGCTACACAACAATGCACCGCGAAATTGTTTAAAACGGGATGTAGTGGAATCGGGATGTAGCGGATTAATCCGTCTTACTGCATTAATATTATGTATACTAATTCACGTAATTCATATAGTTTTCGATATTATATTATTCTAATATAGGTTTGCAATATTCGAACACACACACCCACTCACTCTCACTCTCACTCTCACTCTCTCTCTCTCTGTATGTATGTATCTATCTATCTATCTCCATCCATCTATCTATCTATCTTATCTATAGCTTACCCCCCCTAGACCCCCTCTAAGCTTCAAAATGCCCCTCACAGACACCTGTTTTACATTGTTTTTCGATAGAAAAATTACCCGGCCGAACGCCCGTTTCTCATAAAATTCAGGCTCGCTATCGTTCGCCAGGGTTCGCTAAGAAGAAAAATCGATACCTGGATTGTGTAAATCAGCATATAATCCCCCAAACCGAAGAGGAGAAACTTACACAAAATCAACAAACTTATTAAGGGGGGTGACCTGCCTTTTTTCTCTCCTTTTCTCTCTTTTTGTGGCTTGTATCCATTCGGCCCCATTCAGCCTACTGTTTTAAGACGTTTATCTCCATGCAGGTGTCATTTTGTTTTCCTGGCGAGCGGTAGCGAGCCAGCATATTCGTTTAAAAAAAAATTGACAGCAGGCTAAATTTGTACATTTTTCGATAGAGAAATGTCTCCGGCGAAGCCGGATTTCTCTATACAATGCTGGCTCGCTATCGCTCGCCAGGAAAAAATCGACATCTAGATGGGGATAAACGTCTTAAAACAGTTGGCTGAATAGGACCGAATGGATACAAGCCAAAGAGAGAAAGAAAAGGAGAGAAAATAAAGCAGGTGACCCCCTTAAGTGAAACGGAGGATTTATAAAAGATCACCAATGGATTTGATACAGTGAACGGTTTTTCTATATTCTCGTTCTTGAGATTGTGGAACTATAGTTGGTTTATTATCAGCTGACGGTAATTTCAATCTCTTACCGGCGGTTTTTTCGGTACTTTATTGAAATTATATGAAACTACTATGTCTCTGCATCTTATAAATACCAGGTTTATATAATTAGCATTATATTTCACTACAAAATCTTCAAACTAAATGGTATATCTTGATGGGAACTTTGCAATTTACCGTCAGCTGAAAAGAAACGGACTTTATTGTGTTCCTCTTTAGAATATATAAGATACCTCCGGCCATTAAGTCGGCCAAATAAGTGATGTGTCTCGGCACCAAGTATATTTTGATCAATAATTCGTGTCGGCAATATCTATTTTTGTTTTTATTAATTTCGAGTGAGATATACAAACTTGTTCCTACACATACCACTTACCCTAGTCAACATCTGACAGACATTAATACACACAGGTCGAGCCAAACGTAATGACAGCTGAGACATGACTTATTAACGCTACCGTACAGTGCCCTGAAGTCTGGTTGGTAGAGACACATTATCTTATACATTATGATAAGGGAGCCCACCTCGCTTTTTTTATATTTCTCTAATTTTCTCTCTTTCTTTGGCTTGTATCCATTCGGCCCCATGCATCCAACTGTTTTAAGACATTTATCACCATCCAGGTGTCGATTTCTTCCTGGCGAGCGATAGCGAGCCAGCATTGTATGGAGAAATCCGGCTTCGCCGGAGACAATCTTCTATCGAAAAAATGTACAAACTTAGCTTGCTGTCAAAACAAAAATATATAAATGCTGGCTCGCTACCGCTCGCCAGGAAAATATTGACACCTCTATGGGGGTAAACGTCTTAAAACAATAGGCTGAATGGGGCTGATTGGATACAAGCCAAAGAGAGAGGGAGAGAAAGAGAAAAAAAAGCGAGGTGGGCCCCCTTAACGTAGCTATTCTGTATATAGGTCTATAACTGGACACCTGAAACCTTTATACAGCCCTCCTTCTCCCTTATGTTTAGCCCCATTAGTTGAGAGATTTTGAGACGTTCCTTCCAGTAGTTTGGCGAGTTTAAGACCTTTCACTCCATTTCTTTGTCTATATTATGACCTTTCGCGCCATTTAGGTGATTTTAGGCGGAATTGGGCTTTGGCCGAGACATTTATTGACCGAAAAATTTGCAAATTTATCTCGAAGGGGGTCCAAGGGGTGTTTTTTTTTTCAAGCTTGATGGAGGTGTAGCAAGAACAAAGAAAAAACAAACAAAAAGCCAACCCTCCCCCATAAATAATAGTATATGCAATTTACGAACGACCTTTGGAAGTCTAATGTTTAGTTAAGGTCACCGGCTTTTTTATCTTTCTCTCCCTCTCTTTGGCTTGTATCCATTCGGACCCATTCAGCCTACTGTTTTAAGACGTTTACCCCCATCCAGGTGTCAATATTTTCATGGCGAGTGGTAGCGAGCCAGCATATATATATATATATATATATATTTTTTTTTTTTGACAGGAAGCTAATATTTTTAAATTTTTCGATAGAAAAATGTCTCCGGCGAAGCCGGATTTCTCCATACAATGCTGGCTCGTTATCGCTCGCAAGGAAGAAATCAACACCTGGATGGGGATAAACGTCTTAAAACAGTTGGCTGAATGGGGCCGAATGGATACTAGCCAGGGAAAGAGAGAAGAGGAGAGAAAGAAAAAAAGCCGGTGACCCCCTTTATAATCATTGGTACCTCACCTTCAAACACAAGAATTTCGCTTTTTTTTTCTTCTACTTTTTTTTTTCTGTCCGGAATCAAGCCAAGAATCAATCAAGCAGTGGAAATGAATTACTTAAGGAGTGCGTGCGGAATTACATGGAGGGATAGACAGACTAATGAGGAAGTAAGAAGGAGGTGTGGTGTGGAGGTAGATGTGCTGGAAAGTGTGAAAAGGAACAACTTGAGATGGTTCGGCCATATGGAACGTATGGAAAGCGAGAGAATGACTAAGAGGGTGTACGAGAGCGAGGTGGAGGGACAGAGGGGGAGAGGTAGACCGAATATGAGGTGGAAGGATGGAGTGAGGAACTACATGAATGAAGGCGGTGCTGGTTGGGAGGAGGGGCGTCGACTGACTGGGGACAGAGGTGCATGGGGGCGGTTCGTTCGTGGCCACCCCTTCGGGGATCACGGCGTCAGGCAATAGATAGATAGATAGATAGAATCAAGCCAAATCTGTTCTTCGACTTGCCAAGAACTTGTTCATCAATACATTTTCTGAACTTTCCGACGCTAGCTCTTCCCAAGCTTTCTGGCATCTAGCCAAGAACCTCTCCCAACACATTTTAAATCACGTAACTATGAGAAGTCTTTCCTAAAATGATTACAAATTGTCTAACTATTAACCAGATATAATGACAAGGACCTTATCGCTCTTTTGAAATGTATGCTAGGTGTGGGTGATTTTGACTGTAAATATAAAGGAAGAGACTTAAGATGGTTATTTTTTTCTGGTCTCCCTTCTCCCTCATAATTAGCCCCATTAGTTTTCAGATTTTAAGACGTTCGATCCATTAGTTTGGCGATTATAAGACCTTTCGCCCCATTATGTTGTCAATATTAAGAACTTTTGTGCAATTTAGATGAAAATTTGTTTCCTGGCGAACGATAGCGAGCCTGTGATACAGATGTAACCGGCCTCTGGGCGGGATATACTTCTATCGAAAAATGTACATATTTATCTGTAGAGGGGATCTTTTGTTTTTGTTTTTAAGCTTGATGGAGGTCTAAGGAAATAACTAAAACGTAATATAAAAAATAAATACATAAGCGAATAATTACACCCTCTCTCCTTAACCCTCTCCGACATATGACGCGATTTTGAGCCTATTGGGGATACTTTAAAACCTTTTTTACCATCAGGGGTATTTATAAACCTTTAGTTTAGTTACTTCAACCTCTGCAGTTGTCTTTGAGTTAGCTGTGGGCAAAAAACTAATTTTGGAGAGGTAGTTATAAGAGTGAGAGAACTCTATTTCTTATTGCTAATCTGGCAACCTCTGCGTCATATGTGCGTGAAAGGCTTAACCCTCTCACATCCTGACGCAATTTTTGAGCCTATTAGGGATACTTTAAAGCCTTTGTTACCGTCAGGGGTATTTATAAACCTTTAGTTAATTACTTCAACCTCTGCAGTTGTCTTTGAGTTAGTTGTGGGCAGAAAACTAATTTTGGAGAGGTAATTATAAGAGTGAGAGTAATCTATTTCTTATTGCTAATCTGGCAACCTCTGCGTCATAAGGATGTGAGAGGGTTAAGACGCAACAACTTTCACCTTAGATAAACAAAAACTTGGACCACTGAACCTATTATTGACATTAAACTATAAACATTCCTTTGCTCCTACTAAACTATATTGTTAATACTAAATTACACGGTGTATTAATTATTAGCTATTTATATAACTGTTGTATATGGTGCATAATCCTCATGGTATTAGTAACTTGATTAGGATTCAATGCTCATTAAGCAAAATATATTGGATAGGAGTACGTTTTATGTTTTAATCGGAAATCTGTTCTCACTCACACTCATTCTTTTACTCTCACACACACACACACACACACACACACACACACACACACACACACACACACACACACACACACACACACACACACACACACACACACACACTCTCTCTCTCTCTCTCACTCAGTCTAACTCTCACTCTCTCTCTCCCACGTAACTTCCGTAATTGTAAAAAAAAATGAATTAAGCATAAGGTACGAAATTGTACTTTTCATCTAGAATAACAATAATAGTCAACACGGATTCAGAGCAAAGACATCATGACTAACGAACCTTATCGAATTCTATGACAGCCTATGACTTCACCAAAAGTCTTGATATAATTCGCGTACCTGGACCTTCAGAAGGCCTTCGATAAGGTTACTCATAACAAATTGCTGAAGACATTCGAAAGTTTTTAGGATTACAGGGCAGAACTCACGTTTGGATATGAAACTGGTTAAATTAAATTAAATGAAAGAAAACAAAGAGTAAGTATTAATGGAGTAGAATCAGCATTTACTCCACTGACTAATAGAGTCCCTCAGGGCTTCATTTTGTTCACAATATACATTATATATCGATGACTAAGACAACGGGTTCAATAATAAAATTTCCAATTTCGCGGATGGCAATAAGATATGAAATGTAATAATTTCGGAAATGGACAGAATTAGCCTGTAATTAGATCTAAACAAAGTCACGAAGTGGTCTGAGAATTGGCAAATGCCCTTAAATGTAAATATAGGCTATGTCAGATAATACACACAGTCTCCCAAAGCAATAAATATGAATACTATATGAACGGAGTGGGCTCGAACCACTTTACAGTCAGGACGATGCTTTAACCAACCCTACCACGGCGTAACAAATGATACGTAACCTTTGTCTATATATAATTGGAAGGGAAATCCTATTTGGAGAATGTATTTCAATTCATACACAAGTCGTAGGATCCATATTCCAGGATACTATACAGGGATTACTACAAGTACCCCCACGCAACTCGGGTTGTAGTGATTTCATTTAATTCTGACACAACCAAGCACGAGAGTCCTCAATAGTTAGTATATCTCACAAATACACGTGACCTACTACATGATTAAAGACAGACGCATATCATACATGTAATGATATACACACACGAGAGAGAGAGAGAGAGAGAGAGAGAGAGAGAGAGAGAGAGAGAGAGCAGCAGCAGCAGCAGCAGCAGATCCGTCCCCTTTATAACGTTTTAATTAGGACAATGAATATCCCGTGTAATCAGCTCAAACTCCTGATTATTTTTGTCCAGGGGGTAATTTTAAACGTCATTAGAACCAAGAGCGGGTAGATGGGCGGGAGTAATTAGCCTTGAGAGCAAAAAATCCCCCCCCCCCTAAAAAAATAAAAAATAAAAGAGAGAGAGAGAGAGAGAGCGTGTGTGTGTGGGGGGGGGAGGGGGTAGGGGGGGGGGGGAATTAGGGATCTTGTACTGTGATCCTATGAAGGCATCAAATGCTCGTGGTGGTGGTGCTATTTTCCCTGTTTATTTTTGCCTGGCCAATCTGCCTCCTTGGGTGGCTCGTGGGGGTACTGGGGTGCTGTAAGCAAGGAGACATGAGAGGTACTGGGGCGTCGTCCGAGTTTGAGAAGTAGATGTGGCTGACAACCATCTGCCTCATGTTCAACCTCTGTGTGTATGCTGCCATACTCGCGCGTAATTTCGAATCTGGAGGCAAGTGTGTTTTGCTCCTTAGTTGGGACATCTTTGTTGGTGATCGGTTTGTGGGCGGCAGGGGGGCGGACGGCGTGTTCTGGTCTGGTCCCACAACTTTGTTTGATTATTATTCAGGGTTTGATCTATCCAACCATTTTCGGCCAATGTTTTGTTAATAAGTCCTCTACATTAAGAAACAAGGCCTCCTCAGACCGCCTTAAAAAAAAAAAAAAAAACACACACACACACACACACACACACCCACACCCCACCCCCACCCACCCACCCACCTCTCTTCAAG
>JBAKBP010020747.1:35000-41972 GCA_037953745.1 Lithodes maja | reverse complement strand
GTAGAATAGAAACAGGCTAAAGGTATGACAGTGAAATGCTAAATGACAAATGTACACGCCTACTTGAAAGCGCGTGCACTAGAATAACTGTCCCCTACTAACATGCACTAGCATGTAGCATACAAGATGTTCATGATCCAGTAGATACCTAATAATACACATGGAAGGAACATAAACAGTAGTCACTTATTGTAATAATGAATCTATACTTGGAATAACTAAAAGGTTGCAGGCAACAGTACTGCGCCGGTAGCCTACTACCGCATAGGCTACTTCGCTTCTCTCACTCTGTCTCCCCTCTGAATCCGTATGCGCCCTACGCAATAGAACTCCGGAAACAGCAACAAAACGACAGTGCAGTTAATTGATACATGAAAGTATTAATAGTGTTGTCTAGTGTGTGAGTAATGTGTATTGTAAAGTGTTATATACATAAACTTAAAGAGAGCTGCAATGCATAGTAAAATAAAGATATCACCCACTCATCATCCCCATGTGTTCTAGCTAGCAGGCCAAGTCACAGGAACAACGAGTCCCAGCACCGAAAGCGAGAACCCAGGAAAAGACTGTAGAGAACACAAGGACAGATAAATTACGTTACTCTACTATACCGGCACTACGAGCGAGCTGTAGTCTCTGGTACTGCACTCGCTCCTGGCTCGGTAGGCAAATCAAGGCTAAGTCCTCACCCCTCTACAGACAACTCCTGGGCATGGTCGGGCTCTTACACATGGCACTAGTCTAGTCACAAATTGGATGATGAGCTGGGCATATAACTCGTGAACATGTAGAACGTTCACCAACTATCCTCATCAAGAAGATCGCTGTTCACATTAACCCCTTAAATCTAATACATGTAAATATATGCTTGTCCTAAGAGTAATACGAGAGGTGAGTGCTGAAACTCCTTTAGGACCTCAAGGGAAGGGTATGCATTTAAATAGAGAGAAGAATGAAATGAGAGTAATGTCGTCAGAGAGAAAGAGTGCAACCGTGAGAAATTGGGAGAGAGGGCAAGGGATGTTAGAATCTCAAAGGTTCTAGGCAACCTGATCATGGAACACACAGCGAGCCTCCATGCAATGTGCAGTACGACAACATGGGCAGCCAGGCAGCATATGCAGGCGGCAATGTACTACCAACCCTGTCGCACCTAGCTATAAGCGCAGGGCTGCCAACCGGTCCATACGTCTGGCAACCATTGCTACCCTCTCGCTCTGAAGTCTAACTCACTCTCTCTCTCTGAATTCCTATTATCTCATCTATCAACTTCTCTATTGATACTACATATTAAATGGAAGGTCTCGACATGGCTTAAAACAAAACCCACCACTGGTTAGCAAATGACGAGACCTTTGCAGAGATACAAAGAACATAGTTATACGTTGTCACACTCAATATAAGCAGCCAACACGGCACAGCGGCACACGGCACCGCACCGGCACACGGCACCGCACCGCGGCGGCACAGTGGAGTACCAAGGAGTACAATCAGGTTGCGTTGCCACGCACTGGGCGTCACAGCCCCCCCAAGATTTTAGATAATCGACCTTAGAAGCATTATCAAAATCTGACAGGCAACCAACCGACCTGCTACCCTTAGCTGCCACTAATTGCAAAAGGTGCACAACAACTGAAGTGTGAATTATACATAAAACACAATATCGCATGCATCATGCTACAACAATAAAGACTTACAAAACTAAAAAAAAAAAATTTCTCGTTTATTTTATTGTTTTATAATCTTTTTGGACGGCGTTATGATAGCCTAATTTTACTCCTGCTCAACCCACACACCATGCACGACTATCCTGGATCATCAACCCTTGATAGACAATCTGCTATCACGTTCTCACTCCCGGCAATATGCTGAATGTTGAGATTATACTCTTGGAGCATTAGGGACCACCTGGTCAACCGCATATTCCGATTGTGAAACTGATTTAGGAATTTCAAGGGATGATGGTCCGTATAAATCGTCACTACCGGGCCGTAGGCTGGAACATAAACTTCGAAATGTTTGAGCGACAAAACGATAGCAAGAAGCTCCTTCTCTATAGTCGAGTAATTCCTTTGTGCAGAATTAAACTTGCGAGAAAAGAAGCTCACTGGGTGTTCCAAGCCCTCGGAATCAGTCTGCAGTAACACTGCCCCGGCACCCACACCGCTGGCATCAGTCGCCAGCTGAAAACTCCTGGAAAAGTCTGGGGCTCTCAAAATCGGATGTGTACACAGCAGGTGCTTGACTAGGTCGAAAGCCCTCTGACACTCCGCAGCCCAACAGAACTTCACTGACTTCGACAGTAGATCAGTTAACGGTGCTAAGACAGTAGAGTATCCCCGGATGAAGCGCCTATAATAGCCTATCATACCTAGGAACCGCATGACCTGGCGCTTAGTGGTGGGCCTGGGAAACATATTGATAGCCTGTATCTTGCTCAGGGGGGGGCACACCCGGCCTAACCCGACCACGAAGCCAAGATACTGCACAGTAGCCTTTACAAACTCGCACTTCCTCAGGTTCACCACCAGCCCAGCATCGTGCAACTTCCCAAACAGGGTCTCTAAGTGCCTTAGGTGATTATCAAAATTGTCATCATACACTATCACGTCATCAAGGTAGACCGTGCAGTTAGGGATTTCGTCACAAATATCGTTCATCAGGTTCTGAAACGTGGCAGGTGCGTTCTTAAGCCCATAAGGCATTACGTTACATTGGTAGGTCTTGCCATCTACCACAAAACCACAAACTTGCTTAGCTCGGTCCGACAGGGGTACTTGCCAGTAGCCTTTTACAAGATCAATTTTAGTAAGGTACTTTGCATTCCCTATCTTGTCCACGCTGTCGTCAACTCGAGGCAAAGGGTAAGGGTTGGTAGTGGTCAAGCCATTTAGCCTACGAAAATCTATGCAGAACCGCACCTTGCCGTCAGGTTTTGGCTGCAACGTGACGGGTGATGTCCACTTCACATAACCTTCAGTGATCATCCCTCTCTCAACCATGTACTTTAACTCCTCCCGTAAAGCTGGCAACTTTACCGGGGGCACACGGTAGGGCACTGACTTGAAGGGCACATTATCACCGACGTCCACGTCGTGCGTTACCTGAGTAGTGAGACCTGGGTGTTCGGCGAAAACAGAGGGGTATGACCTGAACAGGCCTAGGACAGCAGCACCCTGGTGCTCAGGCAGGTGACTTACAGCTTGCCTAGCCTCTTGTTCAGTATTCCCCGCCCACTGTTCCGCGGAAATGACACAGTCCCAGCTATCCTCCTCAGCAGCATGACTGTCCCCACCTCCTTCTCCACCCTGGCCGCTGCAGGCCAGCACAGGGACAGTGAGAGGCTCTGAGGGGCGTCTCACATACTCTTTCATGAGGTTAACATGACATAACTGATGTTTTTTTCTACGGTCAGGTGTTGCAACGAGATAATCAAGGTCGGACAGTTTCTTAGCCACCACATACGGCCCAATGAACTTGGCAGAAAGGGGGTGTCCAGGCAAAGGTAAAAGCAACATTACCTCCTGACCCACCGAAAACTCCCGAAGCTTCACCTTGGCGTCATACTGGTGCTTCATGACCGCCTGTGCATTAACCAAGTTATTACCTGCCGCTGCCATGCAACCTATAAGTCTCTCCCGGCTCTCAAGGATATATTTAAGTACAGACCCCGGCTTCTCTTCGCCCTCCCAGATCTCTTTCACCATACTTAAAGGTCCTCTCACATTATGGCCAAAGACTAGTTGATTTGGACTGAACCCCAGGCTCTCTCCTGGGACTTCACGTGCAGCGAACAGAACATACGGCAGACCCAAATCCCAATCAGTGTCATGTTCTGCACAGTAACAGCGTAGCATACTCTTCAGGGTCGAGTGCCACCGCTCCAAGACTCCCTGACTCTCGGGATGGTAGGCTGACGACACTACAGAACATATACCGTGCAACTGAAGGGTTTGCTTGAACAATTTGGATGTAAAATTGCTCCCCTGGTCTGACTGCACCTCACGTGGAAATCCATAACGGGAACAGAACAATAATAAGTTTTTAACAACTGCCTTTGCCGAGCCGTTTCTCATGGGGTATGCGTCCGGGTATCTCGTAGCCACATCCATGATTGTCAACAGGAATTTATTGCCACTACTAGTAGGTGGGAAAGGGCCAACCAAATCTACTACAACTTTGCTGAACGGAGGCCCGGTGACAGGTATGGGAAACAAAGGTGCCTTCGGGATTGTCTGGTTAGGCTTCCCCGTTGTCTGGCAGGTCGCACACCCAGCCACCCATGCACAGACATCAGCCTTGACCCCAGGCCACCAGAAAAACCTGCCCAATGCCGCCAATGTTTTTGTTACCCCCAAATGACCCGCCACCGGCACATCATGCGCCAGACACAATAAGGACTCTCTATACTTATTTGGAACAACCACCTGGTCTACTACCCTCGCACCGCCCTCCCACTTCGATTTGGGGTCTAGAAATCTGCGGTACAATATCCTGTTGAGCCTAAAGAAATCTCCCGGCTTCGCATCCCCATCTTCCTCCAACTCTATGGCACCATTGCTATAACGAGCTAGGCTAGCGTCTTGCAGCTGCTGCTCACTAATGTCCCTGGGCGTCAATGCATCAAGATGGTTTTGTAATAAGACATTACCCCGGCTAGTAGGCTCTACTGCCTTAGTGGCTCTCGCTACAGCTCTTGCCTCACGCGAAGTCTTACCCAACTCTGCCTTGTTACACACCATATCTGGGCCAGAGTCAACTCCCGTGTTTATTATAGGTCCAAGTACCGAATCACCGAGAAGTGCAGCAGAATCAATGTCCCTTTTCCTGCCCTTAGCAACCTTCTCCTGATCCTTCCTCCACTGTCCCCGAGGTTGAGTGCTAGGCTGTGCAGGAGCCGCAGAGCGAGATCGGGTTACCACACAGGCCATCTCATCCTGTTGGCACCTCCCAACCCATTCCCGATTCTCACCATCCACGTCGGCCGCCCTCTCGGCAACGACTAAGGGTGGAGTCCCGGAAGTGGGCACCGCAAAGTCGTTGCCGAGAAGAAGGTCGACGCCCTCAACTGGCAAACACTCAACGATCCCTACATCCAGCTCCCTGCACACCTCTCCCACTCTCAACTCCAACCTCACAAGTGGGTATGACCTCGTAGCATTTATACCCTGCACCACAACAACTCTGGCCGCATTTATCGGTTTCCCTGTGAAGTTCCTCAACAAAGTTTGCGAAGCCCCCGTATCCCTCAGCAAGTCAACCCTCCGTAGTTCACTCCCCCAGCTCACAAACCCGTGCCCCCGATGGCCACAGAAAGTGTCCCGGACAGGTGTCGAGCCTTCCGTACGCTTCTTTACCGCGTGTGCCTCAGCTGCTGACAACCTACCCCGGGCAGTTGCTGCAGCCTTCAGAGACACACCGATACTGTGAACCAATGACACCGGCTTAGCGGGAGTGTTACTAGGGCACTCACGTGAATAATGGCCTAGCTTCTGACATTTGTAACATTTCACATCCCCAATGGGCTTCTTCCCTTGTGCGGGCGAAGAAGGGGCCTGACCTTTAGTAAACGGGAGAGGCTTGTGTTTGTAGGTGTTATTAGGTGCAATGCATTTAGTGTGGTTATGTGTGTCATAGGATTTGTTATTATCGAAAACTCTGGTGGGTGGGGTATAGCGCCCCTTCTGCCCTGACTCAGCCCTCTGAGCGGCACCGCAACCACGAATCAATGATAATCTGAAGTCTGCCATCTTGGCAGCCTCCTCTACTGTCTTGGGACATTTTTCCTTAATGTTCAGCGTTAGATCGGTTCCAGTGCATTTGTAAAACTGTTCCAGATAGAAAAGTTGCTTAATTTCCTCAGCCGACTCTGCGTGCTCGGACCGAAACCAGTTATTACCTGCATCTGTTAAGTCCCGTGCGTGCTCCATAAAACTGACGTCGCTCTTCTTATTCACGCCACGGAACTTCAATCTATAAGTTTCGGGTTGCAGTTCGTAGGCCCGGAGCACAGCCTCCTTCACCAGTCCATACACTACACTCTCGTCCCGTGACAGTGCATCGTAGGCTTTCAACCCCTTACCCACTAGACGTGATGAAACTAATGCTGCCCATTTAACCTCCGGCCAGTCATACTCACGACACTTCTTTTCGAAACGAGCAAAAAACTCAGTCACTGCTGTCTCATCAAATGCGGGTACTAACTTAATTAAATGCGAAAGTGAGTCTGTAACCCAGTGCCCACCACCGAGATGACGCCCCGTGGTCTCTACTCTAGACTTCTCGACATCCATTTCAGCCTGGTACCTGGTTGCATCCTGATTGGCTTGGATTCTAGCAACCTCTATGCGTTCTATACTAGCCTGTTGTATCTGAGTCTCCTGCAGCTTAAACTTAGCTAGTTCTAGCTGAAATAACATCTCAGGAGACAGGCCTGGGGGGGGAGAGCACAAAATGGGGGATCCACACCGAGACGTGTTTACGGGTAAGCCAGCTTGCCCTTGAGAACCCTCCTGCTGCATCGTGCTAAGACTCGCTGGCTGAGGGCCCAGCTCAGGGGTAGAGTGGAATGGAGGCTTGGAGGGAACCCCCCAAGACCCCACTCCACCCACCGCCCCATCGCCATCACCCAACAAACATGCCACCAAATTCTTCTTGGGCCAACTGTCAGGACAGTCCCGCCCCAAAACCGTGGCTAAACAGCGAAGACCGTAACAATCAATAGCCTGCAGGCGCTGTTCGGTCAAAGGTGTCTGCAAAAATGCCCGGGCATCCCTCTCTCCACTTATAACACTCCCCTCCCTAAACATCTGTTGTACTTGCTGGTTACTAGGCTGTACCGTGTTATCCTCCCCCGTAAATGATGAGTCATTAGACATAGTGCTGGTTATACAATTGCTGTTCATAAAAAAAAAAAAGTGCTTATTACTAATTGCAGTCTCGACTCACAAAATGTTAAAGATGCTTGAATGA